>JADLZL010003222.1:0-50500 GCA_015844335.1 Chrysopogon serrulatus | reverse complement strand
AACAATGAAAACCATCTAGTGGGCAAGTGTGGCTCGGTGGTCCTGGCACGCTCCTCCGACCGAACCACCCCTCGAGGGAGGCTCGCTTAGGGTTGTATGCACTTTTCCCCTAACTATGAAACATCCCCCTAGATGGCAAGTGTGGCCGGTCGTCCCGGCATGCTCTCCTGACCGAACCACCCTAGAGGGAAGGCTCAGCTAGGGTTGTATGCACTTTCCCTAACTATGAAAACATCTAGTGGGCAAGTGTCGGGTGGTCCCGGCACGCTCTCCGACCGAACCACCCCTAGAGGGAAGGCTCTGCTAGGGTTGTATGCACTTTCCCCTAAACATGAAAACATCCCTAGTGGGCAAGTGTGGCTGGTGGTCCCCGGCATCGCCTCCCGACTCGACCACCCCTCGAGGGAAGGCTCAGCTAGGGCTGTATGCACTTTTTCCCCTAACTATGAAAAACATCCCCTAGAGGGCAAGTGTGGCTCGGTGGTCCCGGCACGCTCTCCGACTGAACCACCCCTAGTAGGGAAGGCTCAGCTTAGGGTTGTATGCACTTTCCTAACTATGAAAACACCCCCTAGTAGGGCAAGTGTGGCTGGTGGTCCTAGCACGCCTCTGACTTGTACCACCCCTAGAGGGAAGGCCAGCTAGGGTTGTATGCACTTTCACGCTAACAATGAAAAACATCCCCCTAGTGGGCAAGTGTGGCCGGGTGGTCCCGGCACGCGCTCCCGCTCAAACCACCCCTAGAGGGAAGGCTCTACGCGGGGTTGTATGCATCTTCCCTAACTATGAAAAACATCCCCCTAGATGGCAAGTGTGGCTAGTGGCGGCACGCCTCCTCCGTCTGACCACCCCCCTAGAGGGAGGCTCGCTTAGGGTTGTATACCCTTTTCCTCTAAGCTATGAAAACATCCTAGATGGGCAAGTGTGGTGGGTGGTCCCGCATGCTTCTCCCGACGAACCATCCCTAGAGGGTAAGGCACGCTTAGGGTTGTATGCTCTTTTCCCCTAACTATGAAAAACATCCCCCAAAGTGGGCAAGAGTGTGGCTAGTGGTCCCAGCACGCTTCTCCGTCCCGACCACCCCTAGAGGGAGCGCGCTCGCCAGGGGTTGTCACGCACTTTCCCCAAATTATGAAAACATCCCCTAGATGGCAAGTGTGGCTCGGTGGTCCCTGCACGCTCCGACCGAACCACCCCTAGAGGAAGGCTCGAGCTTAGGGTTGTATGCACTTTCCAAACTATGAAAAACATCCCCCAGAGGGCAAGTGTGGGGTGGTGGTCTTTGCACGCTTCTCCGACCGAACCACCCCTAGAGGGTAAGGCTCGCTTTGGGCTGTATGCACTTTCCCCTAAACATGAAAAACATCCCCGAGTGGGCAGGTGTGGTCGGGATCTCATTTGGAGCTGCACACCTAGAGGGAAGGCTCGAGTTAGGGTTGTATGCACTTTCCCCTAAACATGAAAAGCTTATCTAGTGGGCAGAGTGTGAGTGAGGGCCTGGCTTACGCTCTCGGACTGCACGACCACCCCTAGAGGGAGAGGCTGGAGTCGGTTGTGCACTTTTCTAACTATGAAAACATCACTGGTGGGCAAGTGTGGCTAGGGGTCACGGCGCTCTCAGAGACTGAACCACCCCTAGAGGGAAGCTCGATTAGGGGTTGTATGCACTGCTAACTGAGAAACACACACAGAGGGGCAGAAGTGTGGTGCAGTGGTCCCTAGCAGCTCTCAGGCTAGTCCACCACTTAGAGGGAAAGGCTCGGAGTTAGGGTTGAATGCACTGCAGCTAAACATGAAAACATCCCCCAGTGGGTAAGTGTGGTGGTGGTCACGGCATCGCCCACCGAACACCCCTAGAGGGAAGGCTCGATCGTTGTATGCCCTTTCCCCAACTATGAAAACATCCCCCTAGAGGGCAAAAGTGTGGCTGTGGCCCTACGGCACGCTCTCCGTCCGGACCACCTAGAGGGAGGGCTCGGTTAGGGGTTGTATGCACTTTTCCTCGCTATGAGAAACATCCCCTAGTGGGCAAGTGTGGTGGTGAGAGTGCTGGCACGCCTCCAGAAAGCCCGAACCAAATCCCTGGGGGAAGGCGGTTAGGGTTGTATGCTCTTTCCCTAACTATGAAAACATCTAGAGGGCAAGTGTGGCTAGTGGTCCTAGCACGCTCTCCGTCCTGGACCACCCCTAGAGGAGCGCTGCGGTTGGGGTTGTATGCACTTTCCCCAAATTATGAGAAAACATCTAAGGGCAAAGTGTGGTGGTCTTTGCGCTCCCAGAAGTGAACCACCCTAGAGGTAAGGCTCGATTTGGGTTGTATGCACTTTCCCCTAAACATGAAAACATCCCCCAGTGGGCGGGGTGGTAAGTGGTCTGACGCTCTCAGGACCCCTAAGGCTACCGTTAGGGTTGTATGCTCTTTCCCAACTATAAAACATCCCCCTAGAGGGGGCAAGTGTGGCTGTGTGGTCTAGCGGCTCTCAGAGCCCGGACCACCAGGAGGGAGGGGCTCGATTGGGTTGTATCAACTTTCCCCCTAACTATGAAAACATCCCCCTAGATGGCAAGAGTGGCTAGTGGTCTGCAGGCGGCTCTCCGTGAACCACCCCTCGGGGGAAGGCTCAGTTAGTGTTGTATGCACTTTCCCACTAACTATGAAAACATCCCCTTGTAGGCAAGTGTGTTTGGGAGGTCTGCCAGGCAGCCTCAGTGACAACCCACAGAGGGGAAGGCTCGATTAGGGTTGTATACACCCCTAACTATGAAAACATCCCCCCTAGATGTCAAAGAAGTGTGTCAGTGGTCTGGCATGCTCTCCGACTGAACTAAGTCTAGAGGAAAGGCTTCGATTAGGGTTGTATGCACTTTCCCCCTAACTATAAAAACATCCCCCCCTAATGGGCAAGTATTGAGTGGCCTGGCACGCTCTCGAGCGAACCACCCCTAGAGGAAGGCTCGGAGTTAGAGGTTGTATGCTCTTTCCCACACGACAATGAGAAACATCCCCCTAGATGGCAAGTGGCTGGTGGTCATGGCATGCTCTCACTTTGAACTTAACTCTGAGAGGAAGGCTGATTAAGGGTTATGCACTTTCCTAACTTCATGAAAACATCCTAAGAGGGGCAAGGGAGTGTGGTTGGTGGTCTGAGACGCGCTCTCAGGCTGAACCACCCCTAGAGAGAGGAAGGCTCGGTTAGGGTTGTATGCATTTCAACTGTAAGAAAGCACATCACTAGATGGCAGAGTGTGGCTGAGTGAAAAGTTACGGCCGGCTCTCCGGTGGGCCAACTCTGGAGGAAAGGCTCGGTTGATTAGGGTTGTATGCACTTTCCTCAGCTAGCAAAGAGAAAACGCATCCTAGAGAGAGCAGAAGTGTGGCTAGTGGTTGCGGCTTGCGGCTCTCCGAGGCTGAACCGCTAGAGGGAAGGCTCGGTTAGGGTTGTATGCACGTTCCTAACAATGAAAACATGCACTAGTGACGTGCAAGTGTGGCTGAGTATTGGTCCTAGCACACTCTCAGTTGCACCACCTAGAGGAAGGCTCCGAGTTTGGTTGTATGCACTTTCCTAATTATGAAAACATCCTGAGATTGGCAGAAGAGTGTGGCTGGTGGTCACTGGCACGCCCCTCCCGGCGAACCACCTGCGGAGGGAGAGAGCTCGGTTCGGGTTGTATGCACTTTCTAAGCTGTGAAAACATCACAGTGGGCAAGTGTGGTACGGTGGTCCTGCTTCGCGCTCTCCGAGATAAGGACCACCTAGAGGGAAAGGCTCCGGGTAAGGGTTGTAATGCACTTTCTAAACATGACATCCCCTAGTGCGCAAAGTGTGGTACACGTGGCCTGGTACACTCTCCCGGAGCTACGACCACCCCTAGAAGGAGAGGCTCGGAGTTAGGGGTTGTATGCACTTTCCCCTAACTCTGAGCATCACACACAGTGGGCAATTGTGGCTAGAAAAGGGTCCTGGACCTTCTCCGACCCTGAACCACCCCTGGAGGAAAGGCTGGAGTTAGGGTTCGCATGCACTTTTCACAACTGTGGGAAGCAGCCTCCCCACAGCAAGTGTGGGTGAGAGAGTGGTCCTAGCGCGGCTCAGAGCTAGTCCACCCCTAGGAGGAGGAAAGGCTCGGTTAGGGTTGTATGCACTTTCCGCTAAACGCAAGAAAACATCCCCCTAGTGGGTAAGTGGCTGGAGTGAGATGCACTGGCACGCTCTCAGGCTGAACCACCCCTAGAGGGAGAGAGCACGAGTTAAGGGTTGTATGCTCTTTCCACTAACTATGAAAAGCTTATCCCACTAGAGGGCAAGAAGTGTGGCTAGTGGTCCTACGTCGCGCTCTCCGTCTGGACCACCCTAGAGGAGGGTGCTCGGTTGGGGTTAAGCCTATGCACTTTCCCCAGATTGTGAAGCATCTAAGGTGGGCAGGAGGTGTGGGTGGATGTGGATACTGTGCACGCTCTCAGGCCGAACCACGAGAAGGCTCGATTGGGTTGTATGCACTTTCCCCTAACTATGAAAACATACCCCTAAGGGGGCAAGTGTGGCTGCTGCGACACGCTCTCCATCGCAGGCCACCCACGAGAGGGAGGGGCTCGATTGGGGTTGTATGCACTTTCCCCCTAATTATGAAAACATGCCCCTAGATGGCAAGTGTGTGGCTGGTGGTCTGGCACGCTCCGACTGAACCACCCCTAGAGGGAAGGGCTTAGGTTAGGGTTGTATGCACTTCCCCCAAACTATGAAAATATCCCCTAGTGGGCAAGAAAAAGTGTGGCTGGGGCTCTGGACAGCTCTCAGACTAAACTCACCCCTAGAGAGGAAGGCTCGGTTAGGGTTGTATGCACTTTCTACAGCTTATGAAAAACATCCCACCCTAGATGGCAAGTGTGGCAGGTGGTCCGGCATGCTCTCCGACTAAACCAACTCTAGAGGAAAGGCTGGGTTGAGGGTTGTGCCCATGCTTTCCCCAAGCATATGAAAACATCCCCCTAGTGGGCAAAGTGCAGTAGAGTGGTCCTTGCATGCTCTCAGGCGAACCACCCCACAGAGGGAAGGCTGGGTTCGGGTTGTATGCACTTTCCTAACTATAAAAAACATCCCACAGTGGTCAAGTGTGGTGGGGGGTCTGGGCAGCGTATCCGACTGAACCACCTCGATAGGGAAGGCTCGATTAGGGGTTGTATGCACTTTCACAACTATGAAAATAGTCGCCCCTAGATGGCAGAGGTGTGGCTGAGTGGTCTGGCATGCTCTCAGGCCCGAATCAACTCTAGAGGAGGGCTCGGGTTAGGGGTTATGCACTTCCCCAAATGTATGAAAACATCCTAGTGGGCAAGTGTGGTGAGTGGTCTGGCATGCTCTCGGCCCTGAACCACCCCTAGGGAAGGCGATTAGGGTTATATGCTTTCTCAACTATGAAAAGCATCCCCCTAGAGGGCAGAGGTGTGGGCTAGGTGGTCTAGCTGCGCTCGACTAGTCCACCCCTAGAGGGAAGCTCGAGTTAGGGTTGTATGCACTTTCGCTAAACATGAAAACTATCCCTAGTGGGTAAGTGTGGTGGTCGTGGTCGGCGAATTAAACAAGATTCAAGCATTTTACGGAAAATAAAAAGCAAAACCCTAACTCTATCTGGCTGACACGGGGTCCACGGGGTCAACGGGCCCACTGGCCAGTGAGACAGAGCAGAGACGGCGGCGGAGATCGCGGCGTCGTCGGCGTCGCCTTTCTTCTCCGCCCGCCAACGAGAGGCGAGAGGAGAGAATGGGAGCGAGAGAGAGAGCCGGGCGGGCTGCGTGGCGGCTTGTGGGCGCCGTCGGCCTGACGTGCGGGCCCGGCGCCCGGCGTACGGCCTCCACTTGGCGCTTGCGGCCTGCGCTGGTCGGCCACCGAGCCGGCCGTTCGAAACAGGATGGCGCCGATTCGATTAAGCCGGCGACCGACCTGAAAGCGCTATCTTCCCGTGCCCTTAACTCTCACTCGGAGCAGTATTAGCCAAAACCGTAGAAATGAAAGTTGTAGCCCTATATCTGTTCTCTAACTTTGATTAAAGGAGCTTGCATTGATTTGGCTTGGTTTGAAAACTACAAGCTGTTAAACAGGGGTAAAAACACACTAAACGCGATCCACGACACAGCCATTTTTCAGAGGGAAAAACAGCACTGTTTCTGATCTAAATGTGCATTTTTGAGCACCTTGCACACATTTTCAGAGCTTGGGCCTTAAACAATGTTTGTTCCCTACTAAATTCCCTACAACTTTTATTTAGGGCCCACAGCCATGCAGAGTTTCTAGCTTACATTTTTGAACGGTCAATGCAATCAGCTTTGAAGGCTTTTTAAGGTCAACCATCATCTAAAGACTTAATTAGACAAAGTGCTTAATACAAACATTGTTCCATTGAGTGTTCTAAACATCATTGAGTTACTGTAGAGCACATTGGACAACTTGGCAAGTCATGACATACCATCAATCAAGCATAACAGTCATGAGACGATCATTACATGAACTCAAACATGGAAATACATAATAACTTATCATAAACATGCATATACGAGAGGATGATGATGCTCATGACCAATTTATGCAGGTGATTTAGTGAGCCAACACCTGGGGTGTTACAATCAAGTGCCACCCTTGTGGAAGAAGGAAGATGAGGTGCAAGATGGAATGTTAAAGGCAAAGGTATTTATTAGGGCATTTCTATTTTGCCGGCCATAGGCGAGTAGAGAAGTTGATGGCCAGATTTAGGATTGATAACCGTACTATTAAGAGGGGCAATGTCGCGCAATATCGGTTATGTAAGTGCCACTTGGTGAGCAATGACTTTGCATATGCATTAGGGACCTAGTGTGCTAACAATCTCTTGCAAAATTCATTTGAAAATGCTAACACACGTGCACAAGTAGAGAGACACTTTTGTGTTGGCACATGAGAGCAAGAGGTGATGGTGTTTGGGTGTGAAACCCTCCCGGCCCGAGCTCGCGAGGCGGGACTCGAAAGTTTTCGGACGAATTGGGGTCACTCGGGGAGGTGACCGGACGCTGTCTGGTAGGGACCGGGCAGCGTCCGGTCAAGTGCTAGCGTCCGTTGTTTTTTCGAGTGACCGGACGCTGGGCGACCGACGCTGACGCTGTCTGGTAGGGGACCGGACGCGTCCGGTCAAATCTTTAGCGTCCGTTGTTTTTGAGGAGTGACCGGACCAGGCGGCCGGGACGCTCGATGCCGCGTCGGCCGTGTGTGTTGGCGAGGCCGAGCTGAGCAGTGCGTGGACCGGGCACCGGGCACGTCCGGTCGGGGTGCAGCGGGCGCAGCGTCGGTCAAGAAATGACCTCTCGATGCTCTGCCGGTGGTGGCCAGGACTCTCATTGTCTTGGCGTCGGTGTTGGCCTGAGGCAGCGTCAGTCGATCTTGGCAGCGGGGAGTTGGCTTGTGACGTTGGGCGCGAAGAGTGGAATTCAAACGGCTAGTACACGTGGGCGATTATGTTGGACCAGGACGCTGGACGGACGCGTCCGTCAGGCGATTCAGGCGTCGGTCAATGCTTGCCAAAACTATGTTTTGAGGGTAACGGCTAGGTGCTTTGGTGGGCGCCTATATAAGTGGATTGGCCGGCTCTAGGGAGTCTCTCTTGGCACTTTGACATACTTGACATCCCCTAGAGCTAAGCAAACCATCTCCCTCACTTTGCATGTCTCTTGATTGATCTAGAGAGTGATTGGGAGAGCTTCTAGTGCATTTGCCTTGTGATTGAGCATCTAGTGGCACTAGTGAGTGTTCTTGCTATTGAGCTTATTTCTCTTGGTGGTTGTCACCACCTAGACGGTTGGAGCAGCGAGCTGGAGTTGAGCAAGCTTGGAGAATGTTCTTGGCCACTCCGGAGGTGATTGTAAGGGGTTCTTGACCTTGTCCCCGCGGGAGATCGCAAAAGGTACTCTAGTGGAATGCTCGTGACTTGTGTTGCCCTCATCTTGTGGTGATTCTTGCGGTGCCCGTTGGAGGCTTGGTGTGGTGCCAATTAGCCGCCGAATCCCAAGTGAGTGTGCCGTCACAACGAGGACGTAGCGTGTTGGCAAGCACGTGAACCTCGGTAAAAACTCCAGTGTTCATTTGTGATTGATCCATCGAGATCATGTTTGGATTTCATTTGATTGATTGGATCATCACCTTGGTTTCTCATTGTTGATCAAGAAGGTGATTGCCACGACATCCCGAAGACATGGTTTGCATCCCTCAGTTCCTACCTTGCAATTACATTTGTGCCAAGTAGCATATTAAGTTGTGTAGCATAATTGAATTGCTTAGGACCATATTCTTAGTGTGCATAGTATATTAGGATTGCTAGAATTGGTTAGGTTGGCTAGCAACCCCTTAGTAGGCTAGCGCAACACTTGCTCCGCCATTAGTTATACTAACCGGTTTGTTTAGTGCTTTGTAGAAATTTTAATTAGGCTATTCACCCCCCCTCTAGCCATTTAGGACCTTTCAACGACCCCTAGAGGGAAGGCGCAGTTTGGGTTGTATGCACTTTCCCCTAATTATGAAAACATCCCCCCTAGATGGCAAGTGTGGCTGGTGGTCCTGGCACGCTCTCCAACTGAACCACCCCTAGAGGGAAGGCTCAGTTAGGGTTGTATGCACTTTCCCCTAACTATGAAAACATCCCCCCAAGTGGGCAAGTGTGGCTGGTGGTCCTAGCACGCTCTCCGATTGGACCACCCCTAAAGGGAAGGCTCAGTTAGGGTTGTATGCACTTTCCTCTAAACATAAAAACATCCCCCTAGTGGGCAAGTATGGCTGGTGGTCCTGGCACGCTCTCCGACTCGACCACCCCTAGAGGGAAGGCTCAATTAGGGTTGTACGCACTTTCCCCTAACTACAAAAACATCCCCCCTAGTGGCCAAGTGCGGCTGGGGGTCCTGAAACGCTCTCCGACTGAACCACCCCTAGAGGGAAGGCTCAGTTAGGGTTGTATGCTCTTTCCCCTAACTATGAAAACATCCCTCCTAGAGGGCAAGTGTGGCTGGTGGTCCTGGCAAGCTCTCCGACTGAACCACCCCTAGAGGGAAGGCTCAGTTAGGGTTGTATGCTCTTTCCCCTAACTATGAAAACATCCCTCCTAGAGGGCAAGTGTGGCTAGTAGTCCTGGCACGCTCTCCGTCTGGACCACCCCTAGAGGGAGGGCTCAGTTAGGGTTTTATGCACTTTCCCCTAGCTATGAAAACATCCCCCTAGTGGGCAAGTGTGGGCTGGTGGTCCCGACACGCTCTCCGACTGAACCACCCCTAGAGGGAAGGCACAGTTAGGGTTGTATGCTCTTTCCCCTAACTATGAAAACATCCCCCCTAGAGGGCAAGTGTGGCTAGTGGTCCTGGCACGCTCTCCGTCCGGACCACCCCAAGAGGGAGTGCTTAGTTAGGGTTGTATGCACTTTCCCCTAATTATGAAAACATCCCCCCTAGATGGCAAGTGTGGCTGGTGGTCCTGGCACGCTCTCCGACTGAACCACCCCTAGAGGGAAGGCTCAGTTAGGGTTGTATGCACTTTCCCCTAACTATGAAAACATCCCCCCTAGTGGGCAAGTGTGGCTGGTGGTCCTAGCACGCTCTCCGATTGGACCACCCCTAAAGGGAAGGCTCAGTTAGGGTTGTATGCACTTTCCTCTAAACATAAAAACATCCCCCTAGTGGGCAAGTGTGGCTGGTGGTCCTGGCACGCTCTCCGACTCGACCACCCCTAGAGGGAAGGCTCAATTAGGGTTGTACGCACTTTCCCCTAACTACAAAAACATCCCCCCTAGTGGCCAAGTGCGGCTGGGGGTCCTGAAACGCTCTCCGACTGAACCACCCCTAGAGGGAAGGCTCAGTTAGGGTTGTATGCTCTTTCCCCTAACTATGAAAACATCCCTCCTAGAGGGCAAGTGTGGCTGGTGGTCCTGGCAAGCTCTCCGACTGAACCACCCCTAGAGGGAAGGCTCAGTTAGGGTTGTATGCTCTTTCCCCTAACTATGAAAACATCCCTCCTAGAGGGCAAGTGTGGCTAGTAGTCCTGGCACGCTCTCCGTCTGGACCACCCCTAGAGGGAGGGCTCAGTTAGGGTTGTATGCACTTTCCCCTAGCTATGAAAACATCCCCCTAGTGGGCAAGTGTGGCTGGTGGTCCTGACACGCTCTCCGACTGAACCACCCCTAGAGGGAAGGCACAGTTAGGGTTGTATGCTCTTTCCCCTAACTATGAAAACATCCCCCCTAGAGGGCAAGTGTGGCTAGTGGTCCTGGCACGCTCTCCGTCTGGACCACCCCTAGAGGGAGTGCTCAGTTAGGGTTGTATGCACTTTCCCCTAATTATGAAAACATCCCCCTAGGTGGCAAGTGTGGCTGGTGGTCCCGGCACGCTCTCTCGACTGAACCACCCCTAGAGGGAAGGCTCAGTTAGGGTTGTATGCACTTTCCCCTAACTATGAAAACATCCCCCCTAGTGGGCAAGTGTGGCTGGTGGTCCTAGCACGCTCTCCGATTGGACCACCCCTAAAGGGAAGGCTCAGTTAGGGTTGTATGCACTTTCCTCTAAACATAAAAACATCCCCCTAGTGGGCAAGTGTGGCTGGTGGTCCTGGCACGCTCTCCGACTCGACCACCCCTAGAGGGAAGGCTCAATTAGGGTTATGCGCACTTTCCCCTAACTACAAAAACATCCCCCCTAGTGGCCAAGTGCGGTGGGGGGGTCTGGCACGCTCTCCGGCTGAACCACCCCTAGAGGGAAGGCTCGATTAGGGTTGTATGCTCTTTCCCCTAACTATGAAAACATCCCTCCTAGAGGGGCAAGTGTGGTGGTGGTCTGGCAAGCTCTCCGACTGAACCACCCCTAGAGGGAAGGCTCGATTAGGGTTGTATGCTCTTTCCCCTAACTATGAAAACATCCCTCCTAGAGGGCAAGTGTGGCTAGTAGTCCTGGCACGCTCTCCGTCGGACCACCCCTAGAGGGAGGGCTCGGTTAGGGTTGTATGCACTTTCCCCTAGCTATGAAAAAACCCCCCCCTAGTGGGCAAGTGTGGTGGTGGTCCCCGACACGCTCTCCGACCGAACCACCCCTAGAGGGAAGGCACGATTAGGGTTGTATGCTCTTTCCCCTAACTATGAAAACATCCCCCCCCTAGGGCAAAGTGTGGCTAGTGGTCCTGGCACGCTCTCCGTCTGGACCACCCCTAGAGGGAGTGCTCAGTTAGGGTTGTATGCACTTTCCCCTAATTATGAAAACATCCCCCCTAGATGGCAAGTGTGGCTGGTGGTCCTGGCACGCTCTCCGACTGAACCACCCCTAGAGGGAAGGCTCGATTAGGGTTGTATGCACTTTCCCCTCACTATGAAAACATCCCCCCCTAGAGGGCAAGTGTGGCTGGTGGTCCTAGCACGCTCTCCGATTGGACCACCCCTAAAGGGAAGGCTCGATTAGGGTTGTATGCACTTTCCTCTAAACATAAAAACATCCCCCTAGTGGGCAAGTGTGGCTGGTGGTCTGGCACGCTCTCCACTTCGACCACCCCTAGAGGGAAGGCTCAATTAGGGTTGTGCGCACTTTCCCCTAACTACAAAAACATCCCCCCCCTAGTGGCCAAGTGCGGTGGGGGGTCTGGCAACTCTCTCCGACTGAACCACCCCTAGAGGGAAGGCTCGGTTAGGGTTGTATGCTCTTTCCCCTAACTATGAAAACATCCCTCCTAGAGGGCAAGTGTGGTGGTGGTCTGGCAAGCTCTCCGACCGAACCACCCCTAGAGGGAAGGCTCGATTAGGGTTGTATGCTCTTTCCCCTAACTATGAAAACATCCCTCCTAGAGGGCAAGTGTGGCTAGTAGTCCCTGGCACGCTCTCCGTCTGGACCACCCCTAGAGGGAGGGCTCAGTTAGGGTTGTATGCACTTTCCCCTAGCTATGAAAACATCCCCCTAGTGGGCAAGTGTGGCTGGTGGTCCTGACACGCTCTCCGACTGAACCACCCCTAGAGGGAAGGCACAGTTAGGGTTGTATGCTCTTTCCCCTAACTATGAAAACATCCCCCCTAGAGGGCAAGTGTGGCTAGTGGTCCTGGCACGCTCTCCGTCTGGACCACCCCTAGAGGGAGTGCTCAGTTAGGGTTGTATGCACTTTCCCCTAATTATGAAAACATCCCCCTAGATGGCAAGTGTGGCTGGTGGTCCTGGCACGCTCTCCGACTGAACCACCCCTAGAGGGAAGGCTCAGTTAGGGTTGTATGCACTTTCCCCTAACTATGAAAACATCCCCCCTAGTGGGCAAGTGTGACTGGTGGTCCTAGCACGCTCTCCGATTGGACCACCCCTAAAGGGAAGGCTCGATTAGGGTTGTATGCACTTTCCTCTAAACATAAAAACATCCCCCTAGTGGGCAAGTGTGGCTGGTGGTCCCGGCACGCTCTCCCGACTTCGACCACCCCTAGAGGGAAGGCTCAATTAGGGTTGTACGCACTTTCCCCTAACTACAAAAACATCCCCCCCTAGTGGCCAAGTGCGGCGGGGGGGGTCTGGCACGCTCTCCCGACTGAACCACCCCTAGAGGGAAGGCTCGATTAGGGTTGTATGCTCTTTCCCCTAACTATGAAAACATCCCTCCTAGAGGGGCAAGTGTGGCTGGTGGTCTGGCAAGCTCTCCGACCGAACCACCCCTAGAGGGAAGGCTCAGTTAGGGTTGTATGCTCTTTCCCCTAACTATGAAAACATCCCTCCTAGAGGGCAAGTGTGGCTA
This sequence comes from Chrysopogon serrulatus, assembly GCA_015844335.1. Lineage (NCBI taxonomy): Eukaryota > Viridiplantae > Streptophyta > Magnoliopsida > Poales > Poaceae > Chrysopogon > Chrysopogon serrulatus. The sequence goes on along the minus strand of JADLZL010003222.1, from coordinate 37,748 downwards.
GTAGTCCTGGCACGCTCTCCGTCTGGACCACCCCTAGAGGGAGGGCTCAGTTAGGGTTGTATGCACTTTCCCCTAGCTATGAAAACATCCCCCTAGTGGGCAAGTGTGGCTGGTGGTCCTGACACGCTCTCCGACTGAACCACCCCTAGAGGGAAGGCACAGTTAGGGTTGTATGCTCTTTCCCCTAACTATGAAAACATCCCCCCTAGAGGGCAAGTGTGGCTAGTGGTCCTGGCACGCTCTCCGTCTGGACCACCCCTAGAGGGAGTGCTCAGTTAGGGTTGTATGCACTTTCCCCTAATTATAAAAACATCCCCCCTAGATGGCAAGTGTGGCTGGTGGTCCTGGCACGCTCTCCGACTGAACCACCCCAAGAGGGAAGGCTCAGTTAGGGTTGTATGCACTTTCCCCTGACTATGAAAACATCCCCCCTAGTGGGCAAGTGTGGCTGGGGGTCCTGGCACGCTCTCCATCTGGACCACCCCTGGAGGGAGGGCTCAGTTAGGGTTGTATGCACTTTCCCCTAATTATGAAAACATCCCCCCTAGATGGCAAGTGTGGCTGGTGGTCCTGGCACGCTCTCCGACTGAACCACCCCTAGAGGAAAGGCTTAGTTAGGGTTGTACGCACTTTCCCCTAACTATGAAAACATCCCCCTAGTGGGCAAGTGTGGCTAGGGGTTCAGGAACGCTCTCCGACTGAACCACCCCTAGAGGGAAGGCTCAGTTAGGGTTGTATGCACTTTCCCCTAACTATGAAAACATCCCCCCTAGATGGCAAGTGTGGCTGGTGGTCCAGGCATGCTCTCCGACTGAACCAACTCTGGAGGGAGGGCTTAGTTAGGGTTGTATGCACTTCCCCTAACTATGAAAACATCCCCCCTAGTGGGCAAGTGTGGATGGTGGTCCTAGCACGCTCTCCGACTGGACCACACCTAGAGGGAAGGCTCAGTTAGGGTTGTATGCACTTTCCCCTAATTATGAAAATATCCCCCCTAGATGGCAAGTGTGGCTGGGGGTCCTGGTACGCTCTCCGACTGAACCACCCCTAGAGGGAAGGCTCGGTTTGGGTTGTATGCACTTTTCCCTTACGATGAAAACATCCCCCCTAGTGGGCAAGTGTGGCTGGTGGTCCTAGCACGCTCTCCAACTGGACCACCCCTAGAGGGAAGGCTCAGTTAGGGTTGTATGCACTTTCCCCTAAACATGAAAACATCCCCCCTAGTGGGCAAGTGTGGCTGGTGGTCCTAGCACGCTCTCCAACTCGACCACCCCTAGAGGGAAGGCTCAGTTACGGTCGTATGCACTTTCCCCTAACTACGAAAACATCCCCCCTAGTGGGCAAGTGTGGCTGGGGGTCCTGGAACGCTCTCCGACTGAACCACCCCTAGAGGGAAGGCTCAGTTATGGTTGTATGCACTTTCCCCTAACTATGAAAACATCCCCCCTAGAGGGCAAGGGTGGCTGGTGGTCCTAGCACGCTCTCCGACTAGACCACCCCTAGAGGGAAGGCTCAGTTAGGGTTGTATGCACTTTCCGCTAAACATGAAAACATCCGCCCCTAGTGGGTAAGTGTGGCTGGTGGTCCTGGCACGCTCTCCGACTGAACCACCCCTAGAGGGAAGGCTCAGTTAGAGTTGTATGCTCTTTCCCCTAACTATGAAAACATCCCCCCTAGACGGCAGGTGTGGCTAGTGGTCCTGGCACGCTCTCCGTCTAGACCACCCCTAGAGGGAGGGCTCAGTTAGGGTTGTATGCACTTTCCCCTAGCTATGAAAACATCCCCCCTAGTGGGCAAGTGTGGCTGGTGGTCCAGACACGCTCTCCGACTGAACCACCCCTAGTGGGAAGGCACAGTTAGGGTTGTATGCTCTTTCCCCTAACTATGGAAACATCCCCCCTAGAGGGCAAGTGTGGCTAGTGGTCCTGGCACGCTCTCAGTCTGGACCACCCCTAGAGGGAGTGCTCAGTTAGGGTTGTATGCACTTTCCCCTAATTACGAAAGGAAAAAGTCTACATAACCCCCTCACTTTTGATGCCGTGACTACTTTACCCCCTGACCTTTAAAACCGTCTAACGAACACATTAAAGTTTTTCAAACCGTTTAATTCACCCCCTGGAGTGGTTTTGGCAACTGGTTTTGTCTACGTGGCAATCCAGCATGGAAAGAGAGGACATGGTGGCGGTGGGTCCTTGATGTCAGTCTCCTTGGCTCCCCAGAACAGCGTCTATGGTGTTCCTGACTCCCGAGAGGCCGAAGAGGATGCCATCGCGTTGACCCTCTTCGTCCTCGGCGAACCCCGTGCTGCCGCTGATGGCATGCTGTGTGGGAGGATCCTTCCTTCGTCGCGGCCGGCTGCTACACCAATCTCTCAACCTTCGAGGCCCTCCTGCCAAGACCCGTCCCTCCTCCTCTCTCGCGACGAAGCCGCAGACCACCGCCGCTCGGACCTAGCCGGCCATGGGCAACCGCAGGGCATCATGGTGTCCGCTGGGACAGGCGCTGCATCTATGTTGCGTCGCGGGCGCCCGGCTCCGCATGCCCCTGCGCGTTCTGCCCATGGACTCATGCACGGCTGGCCGCCCAGCATCTCGGCGAAGTGCGCGAGCAGGCCCCGGCACAGTTTCCTGACCTGCGCAGAGTAGGCCTCCAGGGTCTCCTTGACCCTTGCCGGCGTCGTCGGCCACAGCTGTTGGATGGACGCGGGCTCCACACCCAGCGGCCAGCGCCAGCATGTTGTACCAGTCAGTCTAGCTTCTGGTCCTCGGAGAACACGAACGCTGCGTGGCCGTAGCCCTGGATGCCGCTCAGCGCCATGGGGTAGTTCTCCTTCTCCTCCAGCGGCAGCATGAGAAATCCCTCGCCAGCTTCTCCGCCTCGTCCAGCAGCTTGTGCACGATGCCATAAATGACAACTTGACAATCTACACATACATATACACAGACCAACTCTCAGGTCTCAGTATATGGTGCACGGTGAATCAATAAAAAACTCGGCCGTCACAGAACGCCGGTCACCTGGAAGAAGCCACGCTCCTCGCAGGCGAGCCTGAGCTTGTCCAGCTCATCGCCGCATGGGAGCTCGCCCGAAGTCGTCGATCACCAGGATTTGCATGAGAGCGCAGACGTTGTCGCCATCCGACCGGTCGTCTGCAGGCCTGTTCGGTTCAACTCCTGAACCTAGTCTACCTGGCCTATCTTGATCTCAGCAGCTGCCATGGCATATGCTCCAACAAGATCGAGATGTAGCCAGGCTGCCAGAGCCATGACCGCGAACGCACTACATCGGTGGCAGGTTGCTTCAAGAACCGGGCGCCTTGCAGTGCTCGATGTAGTCCGTGGAGATGTCCATGGCAAGGTACTGCACCAGAGCTCCGTCGGGACCTGGATCGCCTCGCGGCCGTAGGCCGGGCCACCAGCGGCGCCACGTGCCCACGCGCCCCGTATCTCCAAGCGGTCATGCTGAGCTGTGCCAGGGCCGTCCGCCACCGCGTGGCTGAACCAAAACTCCGTCCTTCTCCTTCCCAGGCTGTTTCTTGGCCGTGCCTTGTTGCCAGCATGCTAGCAAGGAGCCTCGCCGCCCATGCCGTGGTTCTACTCGTGGCACAGCCTTGTTTGGCTGCTGCTCTCTTGTGCCACGTGCCCACGTTCCGCCGTCGTTCTTGCGCCGAGAGCACTCGCTTGTGAGCAAGGAGGCCGCCGCCCACCGCAGGGTCAAGGCGTGCATATTTGGGGCCAAGGAGACTGGCATCAGGGACCCACCGCCACCATGTCCTCTCTTTCCATGCTGGATTGCCACGTAGACAAAACCAGTTGCCAAAACCACTCCAGGGGGTGAATTAAACGGTTTGGAAAACTTTAATGTGTTCGTTAGACGGTTTTAAAGGTCAGGGGGTAAAGTAGTCACGGCATCAAAGATGAGGGGGTTATGTAGACTTTTTCCAATTACGAAAACATCCCCCTAGATGGCAAGTGTGGCTGGTGGTCCTGGCACGCTCTCCGACTGAACCACCACAAGAGGGAAGGCTCAGTTAGGGTTGTATGCACTTTCCCCTAACTATGAAAACATCCCCCCTAGTGGGCAAGTGTGGCTGGGGGTCCTGGCACGCTCTCCATCTGGACCACCCCTAGAGGGAGGGCTCAGTTAGGGTTGTATGCACTTTCCCCTAATTGTGAAAACATCCCCCCTAGATGGCAAGTGTGGCTGGTGGTCCTGGCACGCTCTCCGACTGAACCACCCCTAGAGGGAAGGCTTAGTTAGGGTTGTATGCACTTTCCCCTAACTATGAAAGCATCCCCCTAGTGTGCAAGTGTGGCTGGGGGTTCTGGAACGCTCTCCGACTGAACCACCCCTAGAGGGAAGGCTCAGTTAGGGTTGTATGCACTTTCCCCTAACTATGAAAACATCCCCCCTAGATGGCAAGTGTGGCTGGTGGTCCTGGCGTGCTCTCCGACTGAACCAACTCTAGAGGAAAGGCTCGGTTAGGGTTGTATGCACTTTCCCCTAACTATGAAAACATCCCCTCTAGTGGGCAAGTGCGGCCGGTGGTCCTGGCACGCTCTCCCACTGAACCACCCCTAGAGAGAAGGCTCAGTTAGGGTTGTATGCACTATCCCTAACTATAAAAACATCCCCCCTAGTGGTCAATTGTGGCTGGTGGTCCTGGCACACTCTCTGACTGAACCACCTCTAGAGGGAAGGCTCAGTTAGGGTTATATGCACTTTCCCCTAACTATGAAAACATCCCCCCTAGATGGCAAGTGTGGCTGGTGGTCCTGGCATGCTCTCCGACTGAACTAACTCTGGAGGGAGGGCTCAGTTAGGGTTGTATGCACTTCCCCTAACTATGAAAACATCCCCCCTAGTGGGCAAGTGTGGATGGTGGTCCTGGCATGCTCTCCGACTGAACCACCCCTAGAGGGAAGGCTCAGTTAGGGTTATATGCTCTTTCCCCTAACTATGAAAATATCCCTCCTAGAGGGCAAGTGTGGCTAGTGGTCCTGGCATGCTCTCCGTCTAGACCACCCCTAGAGGTAGGGCTCAGTTAGGGTTGTATGCACTTTCCCCTAATTATGAAAACATCCCCCCTAGATGGCAAGTGTGGCTGGGGGTCCTGGTACGCTCTCCGACTGAACCACCCCTAGAGGGAAGGCTCGGTTAGGGTTGTATGCACTTTTCCCTTACTATGAAAACATCCCCCCTAGTGGGCAAGTGTGGCTGGTGGTCCTAGCACGCTCTCTGACTGGACCACCCCTAGAGGGAAGGCTCAGTTAGGTTTGTATGCACTCCCCTAAACATGAAAACATCCCCCCTAGTGAGCAAGTGTGGCTGGTGGTCCTGGCATGCTCTCTGACTGAACCACCCCTAGAGGGAAGGCTCAGTTAGGGTTGTATCCTCTTTCCCCTAACTATCAAAACATCCCCCCTAGAGGGCAAGTGTGGCTAGTGGTCCTGACACGCTCTCCGTCTAGACCACCCCTAGAGGTAGGGCTCAGTTAGGGTTGTATGCACTTTCCCCTAATTATGAAAACATCCCTCCTAGAGGGCAAGTGTGGTTGGTGGTCCTAGCACGCTCTCTGACTGGACCACCCCTAGAGGGAAGGCTCAGTTAGAGTTGTATGCACTTTCTGCTAAACATGAAACTTTCCCCCCTAGTGGGCAAGTGTGGCTGGTGGTCGTGGCACGCTCTCCGACTCGATCACCCCTAGAGGGAAGGCTCAGTTAGGGTTGTATGCACTTTCCCCTAACTATGAAAACATCCCCACTAGTTGGCAAGTGTGGCTGGTGGTCCTTGCACGCTCTCCGACTGAACCACCCCTAGACGGAAGGCTCAGTTAGGGTTGTATGCACTTTCCCTAACTATGAAAACATCCCCCTAGTGGGCAAGTGTGGCTGGTGGTCCTGGCACGCTCTCCGACTGAACCACCCCTGGAGGGAAGGCTCAGTTAGGGTTGTATGCTCTTTCCCCTAACTATAAAAACATCCCCCCTAGAGGGCAAGTGTGGCTAGTGGTCTTGGCACGCTCTCCGACTCGATCACCCCTAGAGGGAAGGCTCAGTTTGGGTTGTATGCACTTTCCCCTAACTATGAAAACATCCCCCCTAGTTGGCAAGTGTGACTGGTGGTCCTTGCACGCTCTCCGACTGAACTACCCCTAGAGGGAAGGCTCAGTTAGGGTTGTATGCACTTTCCCTAACTATGAAGACATCCCCCCTAGATGGCAAGTGTGGCTGGTGGTCCTGGCACGCTCTCCGACTGAACCACCCCTAGAGGGAAGGCTCAGTTAGGGTTGTATGCACTTTCCCCTAACTATGAAAACATCCCCCCTAGTGGGAAAGTGTGGCTGGTGGATGGTATACACTTTTGTACATTATATTATGCACGATACTTTCATATATATATGGCACGCACGTGATTCTATTGGAACCGTCTCAATTATTATCCATTGGAAAACGTGGGGGGGAACTGGTTCCCCTTCCTCCTCTCAAAGCCCCTCTTCTCCCCTCGCACCGTGCCTTCGCCGGACGACAATCCTCGCGCGGCGGTTCTGGTGAGTCTCATCCGCCCTCTATCGTTGCTTCAAGTTCATCAATTTTGGACTTATTTTAGGAGAAAAATTTGTTTTTTCACTGTAGTTTGTGCTAGGTGTCCAAGCATTCGGAGAACTCTCGGCCGGTAGGTGGTGGCAGCCCTGGGCATGGCGACTGTGGTGGGGCGTCAGTTGGGCACGGCGGCACCGCGGACACTCCCCATGGCGACGGCGGCACCGGTGACGGCTCTCACGTCGGCGGGGGCACCGGTGATGCCTCCCATGGCAGCGGTGGGGGGCACCGGAGACGGCTCCCACACGGCGGCGGCGGCGGCACCCCCTCAAATCGAAAGCTCCCAACAATGGCCGCGGCAGCGGATTCCGACGCCCGGGGCGCACGTGGCGTGGCGCTCGGCACGGCGATAGCGTGCACCCCGTCAACGGTGGTGCCGGAGGCCAAAGTGGCGCCCAGGCACTGGGCAGCTGGGTTGCGGGACATGGCTTACGATTCAAAAGGAAAGCGGGGAGGCGGGGTGAAGACAAGGTCGTCGTCCACGTGGTCTCGTCTTCCGACGACGACGACTTCATGGATCCCAAGCGCCCTCACCCGCTACCTCCATCTCCGCCGTCCAGTCGACCGCGCACTCGTCAGGCCGCCCGTGGTAGTAGGCAGACCCCAGGTCTGGATGCCGCGAAGAAACCAGTGAAAAAAGTTACATTTAAGGTTTGTATACAAAGTGCTCCAGCCTTGTATACAGTCCTATCCTTTGTGACAGTGTTGATAATTTTTTGATGAATTGTAAACCGTTGTCGAATGCAGGAAACGGGGACCTCTCGAGGTCAAAAAGGAAAACCACAGAAACAGTTAGTCTATGATCAATTTAATGAAATGTTGTGACCATGCCTACCCCTGCTTATGTTGTTAAAGCGGTTTTACCCAAAGATTGTTGACATGATAGTGTGCTGGATTAAATAGCGTGTGTGATGTTATTTAAGTTGCAGGTTAGCTGTATGCAATGTTTACACAAGTTTTGATGTATGAAGAACATATTTACTTTGTGTCTTTGATGTTGGTATGCAATTTATATGAAGTAATTGTCCCGGAAGGGGAAATAAGTTGACGGTGGGCCACTCACTGACCCTCTGTTATCTTTGTATGCACTGTAAATATAATCTGCATGCAGCATACAATTGTTTTTTTCTTGCGTCATTGATTTCAATTGCTACTCTTTTTTAAGGGAAGCAACCAGCAGCACGGTGCCCTCGCACTAGAAGAACAGAGGTTGCAGAAGAAGCCAATGTATGTTTGAAACCCAACTCCACATTCGATACACCTCTGTTTATTACTAATTTGATGTTCGTGATCCGAGGCCATCCATGCTGTATAGACTGATTGTTATCTTTTAGGAGGAGCATGAACCAGCAGCCAGGTCGGGTCGCAATCAAAGAGCACGCCTGGATCCAGATGCACCCCAAGCATCTAAGAAAGTATGTTCTATATCTCATTCTTGCATATCTATCGGGATACAACTCTTGCCTGAATTTAGATGCATGTTTTCCCCTGTTTCTATGGACCTATGTTGTTAGTTGGTATGCATAGTTTATATTGCTGGTATGCACTTTCGTTAGGGGATTTGGAATGCATACAAACCTGTCTTCATTTACAACTCCACCCACGAACTGCAGGGACCTCGCTGGAATATACGCGCAGATCCCAAGGATGTTGTGGACATGTTTGAGAGCCTCACTGAGAACCAGAGGAGAGTTTTTATTTATGCAAACAAGTTCGATAACTTACTTGACTTGAAGGTAACAACTGCTGGCCAGCCATCTATCCTTGTGTGGCTGATGAAGCGTATAGACCCAGAGACCATGGTCCTCAATGCTGGTCCTGGAAAGAAGATCCAGTTCTCAGATACAGTTGTGCACTAGCTATTTGGTTTAATTGCACACGGATATACTCCTCAATGGTCTCTCTCTTGGGCTGGTAGAGTTGCTGAAGCTGAGTCATTGAAGGATGAACTGCAACTTCCAAGGAACGAGGCTCTTAGTGTCGCTTTCTGCAAGAACCGTGTCAAACAAGGGGGGACCGACAAGCTTACTATGCGGTGCTTTTTCCTTGTGTTGCTCAACAGGCTCCTGTTCCCAACAGGTAGCTTCAACATCAATAATACGGACATTGAAAGAATAAAGGACATGGAACATTTCACTGATTATGATTAGTCGCACATGGTTTTCTGTGATGTTGTGCATGGCGTTAGATGGTTTTATGATTCCCTTAGTGGGACCGCAGAAAAGCAGACAACATACACTATACCGGCTTATGCCCTTGCCATACTGGTGAGCATCCATAACTGAAGAGTGGTACTGATTTTGTTTTGCCCCTAAGTTTTGTATGAACCATTGCTAACACTTGAATGCATTTCTATACAGCTGTGGTACCTGGACTGGCTGGATCACCCGGATGGGCCTACAGATCGGTTGTCGCTGCCCCGCATCCGATTCTTTGACACTGATATGGTCAACAAGCTAATTCGTGCAGACCAGATCCATGACACCCACCATATTTTAGGCTATGGCCACTTGGACGTAAGCACAATTCCACACCTAGCGCCTTTTTGCATGCCCTTTTGAGTTGTTTTAATTTAGTTTGTTGGTTATGCTGCAAATCTGAAATGGATTCTTATGTATACCAACTCTAACAGAGTGCGTGCATTTGCTGCACGTATGTTGGAACCTTGTGATTTGAAATTTGAAATTGGCTTGAATGGTATGTAGTATAGAACTTGTATGCACTTCGTTTTTTGGATGCGGGTCCTGTTTTTGAGTATTTTACTGAAATTCAGTGTGTTCTTATTGTTTTTTGAATGCGTAGCAGCAATAGTTTGTTTACACTAACTGATCTGACCGCATCTGGGCTGTGCATATAGAAGGTATTGATAATAATCTATTTTCTTTTACATTAGCTTGGTTTGAATGCCATGCATTGGAGTTTTTACGCATAAATTATTCATGGTGTGGCATCCTGGATACCAATGCATTGAAGTAAGTGCATACACTTTCCTTCACACCGGTACGCACACCCCAACTAAGCATTTGTAGGAAGCAAGCTAATCCTTGCTCTGGGCGTACTTCTTTGTGTTCAGTTATGCTTGCATTCTTGAATAAATTTTTTGTCTATGTCACGATATACGGGTATGTCTTTGTTTTATGAATTCTGAGCCTGCCTCTTGGTTAACATATGCAGTTTCGATCACGATCGCAGACATGCTACCCCTAGCCAGTCGAACCCACTGATTTTTATGTGCCTAAGATTGCAAGAATGCTACGACCCAGGTTCGACTTGTTGAATCCAGAGTATCGGCGCCCCTAGAGGATTTGGTCATTGGCTATGACCGGGAGACTGAGAAACAAGTTGGGGTCTTCAGGGATGCATACAGGAAGATCCTCAAGAACCAGGGCACCATCCTCTGCATCTTCGGTGACCTTATAGACGAGCTTCTCCGTGCCGAAGCCGACCCTAACTATGGCCAACAAGAGGACCAGGGTGTTGAAGGCGATAAACAGGATCACGCTGTCAATGATGCCCAAGTCAAGGAGCATGTCCCACAGCCTCACCCCTCTGTTGTCCCCCCTGCAGAACCCAACACCAATGCAGATGTAGACTCCCCCCCACAGAGTGGTATGTGATCGCTTGTCATTTGTTGTCCGATTTTATCACAACCATTATCATGTGGCATGAAGTACAGGTTTGATTTGAAAATGGCTGAAATTGTAGATGGTTTAGGTGTGGTGGCACTTAATTTCATCGCTGCGAGTTGCAATGCCTTGTACCAGTAGTTTGTATGTACTAATTAATCTTACTGTATGAGGTCTGGGCATAGTCAGGTGTTTAAATGCCTGAACTGCTTGTGTTGTATGCATTGTCTGGTATTGTTAGTCACATTTTCAGAGGATAACTAGTTTGGGATGGTGTGATTTAGATACTTGTATGCGCAAACCTGCGTGCTTGTATATACACCTTGGCTGCACACTTGTATCCAGCCAACTAAAGCTTCTATTTGCATATTCCCTTAATTTCACTTTTGTATGCATTATTGGTAAATTGTGTCACTAAATTCTATGTCATGTTTAATATGGTATTGACATCTCAAAACCTTTGTATGCAGTGTTGAATATGCAGCAGGAACATGTGATTCAGCAGGAGCAGCAGCGAGAGCAGGTGCAGGAGACTGGGCACGAAAAGGAGCATGGTTAGGAGCAAGCGGTTCAGCAGGAGCATGACCATTGTGAGCAAATGGATACGGAGAAGGAGAAGCATGGTACAAGCCTTTAATCTCTTGTTTGTATGCGCTCTGTGTGGTGTTCTGCCCCTCACAAAGATATTTGACATATGGATATCTTTTTTTAACAGACGATGGTGGACTGCCAGGTACCCAAACTGGTAGCCCCCCTAATGAGTCCCAGCTCACTGATAGCCAGGTGGAAGAGTGGAATACACATTTTTTTGAGCAGCAGGAGGCTGAGAGGAGTCCGAAGCAGAATGAGAGTGGGATGGGTGTGGATACGCATACCTCAATGGAAGACGGCGCACACAGGGACTCCAGTGGCCCTGCCCCCAACCCTGAGGGATCACGTAAGGACAAGTAATTTATTTTATTCTGCAAATAGACAATTTTTATGATTTTAATCAGAGCATCCGATGCCACACTGTATATTGGCTTTCTGCATTGGCCAAGATGGCCAATTCAGTACAGCTTGTAAGGAAGCGGCCTGTTTTTGGCATCTCTCCGAATGCTACAAGGGAGCTTCCCTTTTTGGCCGCTCCCTTTTACTGTAACCTTGAGATGCGTACAAGTGTACCCGGAACCCAGCAGTCAGTATTAGGTGGTTTAAAAGCCGTTTTGTATGTCTAGATGCATAGTGAGTTGTAACTAAACATGCATCTAACCTTGTTACTAAGCAGGATCTACATTAATTTTAGTTACTTACTTTGTTTATTTCTTGCTCATCAGCTTCTGATTGGATGAACTTTGACCATGAGGACTCCCCCCAACAGAACCTTTTTAATGAGATGGACACATTTGGTCAAATATTTGATACCTCTCAACGGAGTGGTCTAGAATTCGATTACATGCCCAGATCCCAGGTTGGTAATGTCCCTACATCAGCTTGGTATGCATTCTCTACGTCATCGGGTTACATGTAGTCCAGTATGCACTGTGTTTATTAGATGTATGCAACTGATGTTACATAGCCTTATTTTCTGTCCTAACCATATGAATATATCAGTTGTATGCATTGCATATAAAGGTTGTATGCACTCGTAATGGGTATAGATCGGGTCTTCGTTCCATTTATATTATCAATATTGTTCATTTTTTAACATGTCCCCTGTTTGGTTTGCCAGACTGTGTACATGGAAGGAATCACGCAAGACGACCCAATATGTACCGCTGACATTGGTAGGGCATCGGCCGGCAAGCAGCCTATTCCTCCACCACAATTTGATTCGACCCCGGGTGGTAAGGCTGATGATATCGACACGGATTATGGCAGCACGGACCATCCCGCTCCGCGTACCACACATGAGCTTGCATTAGATCTGTTGGACCTCTTTGTCAACGCCCAAGACCTGCATTTAAATGAGTGAGCACACCTCACATGTTTTTCATGTTACCCTGCAGATCCTACCGCTGAACTGTTATGTTTTTTAAGTCTGTATACACCATGTCCTTTATTTAGGCTGATCCTCTGCATCTCTGTTTTTGTTACGCAGTTACTATGTCATTGACTTTGGTGAACACAAGCTCAATGGAAAAGATGTCACCTTAGTCTTCGCGCCCAAGGGAAACATGGATGCCAGTTTCGTACAATGCTTTGTTCAATGTCTCATCAAGGATGCATACAGCGATCCACGAAGGAAAGATTTCAAGCGGCTTTACCTGGACATCGATGTCTGGGTAAGATGCTACAACTGCTGTTTCTCCCTTTGGTATGCACAGATGTGGATATTCTGACACCCGTATACGTTACATGCAGTTTCGGATTTACCCGGAATCTCAAAGCTATGGCGGCCAAGTTGTGACTTACGAGCCTCAGACATTGAAGACATATCTTCACACCTACTTGCCCGATGATGACAAACTAGACAATGTGGATGAGGTTAGTCATTGTAGCAGCATATTCACGACATTGATATGCCTGTATGTTTTAGAGTGGTATGGTCTATCCCAAGAGAAAATGAATTGTCAAGCTCATGTTTTTATGCAATATTGCCTCTGTACTGTTAACTTTTGTAGGGTCTGTATGCATGATGTTAGCAACCTGAGTCCATATCCTTTTGCTTTGAATGCACTATGTTTTGGTTCCCTAGATCTATGATGTGTGTATACATGATGGTAGCTATACTTTTTACATAGGATTTTTTGGCATACAGCATGTTAGTAACCTGTGTCCATCTAATTTTATATTTGTATGCATTTGGTTTGTAACATTTTTTGCTCCGTACCTGGTGTCTTATTTTTCTTGTGCAGATTGTGATCCCGGTCATACACAACGGTCATTTCTCAGTTTATATTGTGAACTTCCTAAAGCAGAAGGTGCATATCCTTGATCCGAACCCATGGCATATCATTGGTAATGGTTTTATGGAGACACACATGAAGCAAATCACGTATGTTGGTGTTAAAGCGTCATGGTGCTAGCACATGATCCGCAGGCTGTCCGATGCGATACATGATGTCAGGCCATTCACAAAGATGCCAAAGTTCGGCAACTTTGCTTATGATATACTAAAAGGCTGCCCTTCCATGGAAATCAGATCAAATGACTGTTGCCCCTACGTATGTGGCTTTATGCAGTGCTATGACCCCGAAACAGCCACCGTTAACTGGGATTATAAGGTAAAGCAGCGCTGTTAACATGTTTGTATGCATCATACTATCTAGCTCTGCACATAAGTTTGTATGTTAGTATTACATACAAAGTTCACTTTTGCACATCTAGGGGTATTTAAGTAACAATTGTATGAATCATATTGTAGGTCTGTCTTCATTGTCCCCTGCCCCCTTAACTTACTGGAGCAACAACTTACTGTCATGGTTTGTGATGAGGACATCAACAACAGCAATGCATCCCCGCCAACACCAGTACCTATTGCTGGTCCTCTTACTCGTGCTTGTGCTCGTCAACTTAATCATCAAGTGAGTTCCCTCTTGAGCTCCTATCCATCTTGTTTAGATCTTGGAGACACGTGCACTCTTGTTTTGCTCAGGAATGATGGAGAAGACCAATATGGAAACAGAAAAGATCAACAAGGAAAGGGTTTACGATGGCTGCGCTCAGAATGTGAGGCAATGCCAACTTGTGAAGGGATGATTGCATATGGGAAGCATGGAACCTTTTAACAAAGATGATTGGAGGCCAACTCCAAGTATCCTCAACGTCCTCAATCAGGCCACCACGTCACTTCTAGCCTAAGGAAAGGAGGAGTCCAAATCCAATACGTTTTGGAATTGGATTCGGACTGCAGAATATGTCCAACTTGTTTGGGTCACCATGGCTTCATATGGACGCCAATTGGGACGTTCTAATACTTGTTGGAAAGCTTATCAAGTCTACTTTCATATGGATCCAGTCTCAGGTCCATATCTTCTCAGACGCAGTGGCAATGATCCAAATAATGGCGATAGGTTTTCTGCCAATGGTGCTGCGTCACCTTATTTTGGGCCGATGACCCGTGTATCAAGTGGGGCCCAATAGGGGTGCGTCCTAGGGTTGTAGAACGACCCCAACCAGATCTAAGGTCGTCCTCCACCCTCACATATACCTCTATAGCCGTCAAAAACAGATTGGGTTTTTTTTAGATCAAGTTTAGCCTTCGCTACTTGCTTGTAAGCGCGCGTGCTGGATCGGCCGCCCGTCTTCTTGTCTTCGGAACCCCACTTTATTGGAGATTGAGTTTGAAACCTTCATTTACATCTAGTAATTTAGTACTTGTTCTACTTGTTCTTGCTGGTTCTTCGATTGCTTGCAGGACGAGTGCCCTAGTGGCCGGGTGTCGCGCTCCACAAGATCGTGACAGCCATTGGGGTGGTGTATCGGTTGCTAAGGCGCAGTCTTAGAGGGCTGTAGTCGAGCCGTGAACGTCATCTCCATTCACCAATCGAGTTATCCCACACCTCTCATCGAAAGATCGAGCAAAAACCCTAACGGGTTCATATCAGTTTGTGCATTGAAAACTCTAGGTTACTTCCATGGAGAGGCGTGCCCGATTGCTCCAACACTTGGTTTATCACGACGCCAACCAATGCAAGCAACTGCCCTCAGTGATAGAAAGGATCCGGCCGGCTCGAGTATCTGGATAGATGATCTTAGGAGTTTGGACTTTTGTGTATAGACTGATGTTTTTATGTAGAACAAGGTGTCATGTACTAATCTTGATTGCACCCATGCCCAGAATACATAAAAACAATGCATACAAATACATTACTTAGGTTCAATTGTATACAGTCATTACCATTTTGTATGCATTGTTAGGGGGTTAGCTGTTGGTATAAATTAACTGCACCCTAATAATAATTATAATCAGATTATCCGCAAGCGCACAGATATATACTGATAGCACTTCACCAAGATCAACCCGGTTTTAATATCGAACCCAAAGGAACAATAGGTGAAATATGATCTAGCCTAATACTTCTTAATCTACGGGGCACAAACAACTTAGAAAACTATCGAGAACGAGGAAATAGCTAATGCACTCTAGTTCTAACCACCGGTAAACTTTGTATAATATCGTCTTATCGGGCAAGTGATCTGAATAGGAGAAAAAAGCAGTAATCTACCTACCGGACACCCATCGGCTGTCTGTCCTATCAACGGGAAGTGGACTACGGAGGATTCAACGTAGCTATAGAGTCACCTACGCGAGCTACCACTATCCGGCTAATCAGGGGACATTCACAAGTAATCATAACCCAGACACCACGTCTACGCTACGACAACTACTCTGACCTAGGAGCTACCCAAATCAAAGTACTCAATGTAATATGAGTTGCAAACTAAAGAACGAATATAAACGCTGCTTACTTGAATCAGAATATTAAATACAAAAGTACCTCAGAACGCAGCTCCGGGCGAGGGAGCCGAATCCAGACGAATCTGACTCCCCGAAGGGCGCCCGACAGGCCGGGGCTCCTCCGAATCTCTACTCTCCTCTCTATCTCTCTAATCTCTATCTTGATTGCTAGCCTAGATCTAGTGGATCTCTATCTAAAGCTCTGAATCTTCATCTCTTGATCTGGCCTCCTCCGGGGGGGGGGTATGGCCCTCCTTTTATAGCCCTGGGATTAACACGCGCCGTCGGATCAAACCGACTTAACAAGCGGCCGGGATGAAAACCCTAGTCGGCGGGAGAAGGTTCCGGAAGGGGGGCAGCGGCCCACCCCCTAGGGCGCCGGGCGGCCCCATGGTGGGGCCGGCCGGCCCCACCTGGAAGCAGCTGCGGGCCCCACTTCTTCGGGTGTCTTCTGGAGTCTTCCTGGGTCCTCCGGTGATATCCTTTTGTCGCGGTTATGTTTCGTGGTAAATAAGCACTCAAATCTCTCTTTTTAGTCTTTTCTGAATAATTCCCTGAAAAATGCACAAATCACCAAAACTCGTGGAAATTGTTAATGATAACCCTATTCTTGTTATAATTCTGTTCCTCAGGTAATGGTAATTGCTAATAAATTTTGGATCATAACAAGTGTCAACAATTACCCCCACACTTAGGCTTTTGCTCGTCCCGAGGCAAAGGTTGGTTTTAGTAATGGATACCATCAATACGTAACTTGGGACCTAAATTATATAGCACTAGTCTAGTAATCATGTATTGTGAGATTCAAAAGTGTCTATCATGAATTCTTAAGTAATTGCTGAGTAAGATAGCTTAAGATTGATTACACCTTTCTGTAATTATGTTTCTTTGGAGTAGAGGTTATTTTGTAAAAACGTGGCTGCATCTCTCTCTTGTAGTGGCACCAATAGTGTGTATAATGTGGGAGAGAAATACCATATTCCTAGATCAGAAAGACTTCTCACTTCTAGGCATATTATGTCGGAGGTACCATAAGCTTTTCTTTTTTTTTATTTAGCACATGCTTATATTTCTTATTTTGATCGAGGTTTCGGACACTTGTCCCTTTTTATTTCCTCGTGATCCATCTCGCTGAGGTTTCGGACACTTGTCCCTTTTTATTTCCTCAGATTTCTTTTGATTTGCTCATGCCTCCGTCATAATACTGCTCTAGATAGTGAATTATTTTAACATGTGACACTGGGAATATGATAAAACTCTCAACCATGATTAGACTTATTGTATGCCATAAAAAGAGGAGTGAAGCTAAAAAAGTTTAAAGTTTTCATAAAAAAATCTCCAAAGATAAATTATCAGAAAACGAGTGATCATTATCTTAACTACCTTATTTTCCACAATAACTTAATCAATCATGAAGTGCTTTTGAATTTCATAAAAAACACAACTCTAGAGCGATATATAATTTAAATTTCTCAAGTGATGGGTTGAATGGGTTTATTATTTCTTAAAGCATTTTAATATAGAGATTCATGGTTCAGATCAGAATGCAGAATAATACATGTATTTAAGTCGTAATTAAGTTGAACCTGAGCGTGATCGAAACGAGGAGACGAGGAGAGCCAGGGGCCCGCCCGGCCACCGGGCCCCACCGGCCCGGGTCCCGCTTTGCGTGCGCGGTGTTGATTCGATGATGGTTCGGATTACGCTATTCTTCTGATCGTATTTTTGCTTCGTGATTGATTGTGCTTCCCCCACACTTGTTTTTCTGTAAATTCTCTGCACAATATGTGGAGACAAAATATTCCAAAAATAGAGAGTAGAGTAGATAACACACATTAATAAAATAAGGCACTTTATTCATTCATAGTGGTGGTAAAAATAATTCAACAGACGCTTTAATGACTGAGCTAACGACAGCCCTAGCTCTTTAGGCTTTGACCTAAACTGACTCAACTTGACTGACTCATTAATCTAGCGGAAGTGTGCCTTATTGGATAACTAGGCAGTTAATGCTGCCCTTCATTGTTGAGGCCCTGAATTTCGGCCCTGAGAGCCGCAACCTCGCCTTCAAGCTTTTCTTTTTCGCGCTTAAGATTGCGGAGTAACTTAGCATGAATCCCAACCTTCTCTTCTAACTCATTTATGAGCTTGTCCCTCAAATTATTGGACGTTTCCATCTCTTTGACAAGGTTGGAGAGGCCTTCAAATTTCTCGTTAAGAATGCGTAAGGTTGGTGCTTTGGGAACCTTCTCCAATGCTAATGCTGATGCTGCTCTCTTCCTCTTAGGTTTAGGCTTGGGTTTAGGTGCAATAGGCTCAACATAGCATACTTCATCAGGATTTGCACGAACTCCCTGAACAGAAGGGCGAGAGGCATTGGTGTACTTAGCGCATATCAAGTTACCCTTCTTGTCAGTCTCGACTGATATGAGTCGCTCATTAGCTCTGGGTGCAAGAAGCTTGGTACCACGAGGGATGGCAATCTGCTTCCCTTTAGCGCCTCCTTCAAGCATCAGCCTTGCGGGAGGTGGAGGAAGAGCATCTAGATCTTGCACGTAGTAGACTTGCTCATGACGCTGAGGTGTTGCAGCTTGCTTCGGCGGCACAACGGCGAGGGGCTTCGGCTGTGCGGCGAGGGCGAGGGCATTCGAGTCATCGGCTGGGGATCTTGTTGAAGTCCGTGCCGTAGGAGACGATCGCCTTGTTCGCCATTGCTAATAGATCTAAACTGGAGAGCTCCTTTTTTGAGGAAGGAGAGGTGGCTGGTTATGGAATAAAGTTGAGGAGGTCTAGGTACGTATTTATATGGGTTTTTAGGAGACAGGATGAGGATAAAACCTAGGTTCTACGTGATCCGTACGAAAGTATATCCGATCATACGTCAAACTTACGCGAATATACGTAGGAAGAGGGTAGAAGGTCGAGGGACGAAAGACGGGACGAGGGGACACCAGGGGGCGCCGCCCGGCCCCACTAGGGCGCCGGCCGGCCCCACCCAGGGCCCACTTCGGGTGCCCTTCTGCGGGGTGCCTCGGAATCCTCCTATGATTCTGTTAGATATATATTCGGATAAAATTTCGTACCGGACTAAAATAGACCTTAATAAGTTGGTAATTGGATGAAATCAATTTCATCCACTACTCCTGAATCATATGGTTCCAAATAAAGTTTAAGTCGGTGCCCATTTACCTTGAATAACGTACCTTCGTTTGATTGTAGAGTTATTGCTCCATGCGGTGACGCATTCACGACGGTAAAGGGTCCTTCCCATTTACTTCTTAGCTTCCCAAGCCCGAATAATTTGAACCTGGAATTAAAAAGTAATACTTTATCTCCGGGTGAAAACTCCTTTTTCTTGATCCTCTTATCATGCCATTTCTTCGTTCGTTCTTTGTAGATTTTCGAATTATGATAAGCCTTTTCTCTCCATTCTTCTAATTCTGATAATTCCATTTTTCTTTTCTCTCCAGCAGCGTCCAAATCCATATTCCATCTTTTTATAGCCCAGTGAGCTTTATGTTCTAATTCAACTGGTAAATGGCAGGTCTTGCCATACACCAATTGATATGGTGACATACCCAAAGGTGTTTTGTAAGCTGTCCGGTATGCCCATAGTGCATCTGGTAACCGATCCTTCCATAAAGTTCCCATCTCATCTACTTTTTTTACGGAGAATATTCTTGATTTGCTTATTGGACGTTTCTGCCTGACCACTTGTCTGAGGATGGTATGGAGTAGCGACATTGTGTCGTATTCCATGGGCTTGTAGGTATAAGTGAAACTTCTTATCAGTGAAATGCGTTCCTCCATCACTTATAACCATTCTAGGTGTTCCAAACCTTGGGAATATGATTTCTTCGAACATCTTCTTTGAATGTTTGGAGTTAGCATTTTTACATGGCATAGCTTCTACCCACTTGGATACATAGTCAACTGCCACCAAAATATACTCATAATTCTTTGACTTCACAAAGGGTCCCATGTAATCAATTCCCCAGACATCAAAGAGCTCAATCTGAAGGTTGTTGGTGAGTGGCATGGCATCTCTTGTATTGATGTTTCCGTGCCTCGACATGCTCCACATCTTCGGATGAAATCTTTGGTGTCTTCATACATAGTTGGCCAAAAGAAACCACTTTGCCGATTTTTTTGCATGAGTGCGAATGCCCCATAATGACCTCCATATGGTGATGAGTGACATTTCTGAATGATCTGCAAGCCTTCTTCTCTTGGTACACACCTTCGAGTAATCCATCGGCACATACCCGAAAGAGGTAAGGTGGATCCCACATGTGGAGACGACTTTCATAAATGAGTCTCTTCTTATTTTCTCCAGGTGGTACATAACCTGCAACCATAAAATTGACAATATTCGTGTACCAAGGGTCTGTCTTGGTTACTTTAAACAGCATGTCATCTCTTAATGAATCATTTATAGGTAATTCCTGTGGTTCTTTAAAATACATTCTAGACAAATGATCAGCAACAGGATTTTCTATTCCTTTTCTATCTTTAATCTCTAAATCAAATTCTTGTAGTAATAGAATCCATCTTATTAGTCGGGGTTTAGCATCTTTCTTAGTGAGCAAATATTTAAGAGCAGCATGATCAGAATAAACAATTATTTTAGCTCCAACTAAGTAAGATCTAAATTTATCAATAGCAAAGACAACAGCCAAAAGTTCTTTTTCAGTGGTTGCATAATTTAATTGTGCTTCTGTCATTGTCTTGCTAGCATAAGCAATTGCATGATGCGTCTTATCTTTTGTTTGTCCTAGGACTGCCCCTACAGCATAATCACTAGCATCACACATAATTTCAAAAGGTAAAGACCAATCAGGGGGTTGGATGATTGGTGCTGATGTAAGTGCTTTCTTAAGAACAGTAAATGATTCCAAGCATTCTTCATCAAAGTCAAAAGGTGCATCCTTAGCTAACAATCTTGTCATTGGTCTAGCAATTTGTGAAAAGTTCTTTATAAATCTACGATAAAAACCACAATGACCAAGAAAACTTCGGACTCCTTTTGCATTAACAGGGGGAGGTAGTTGTTCAATTACTTCAATCTTAGCCTTATCTACCTCTATACCTCTTTCTGACACTAAGTGTCCCAACACTATTCCTTCTCTAACCATAAAATGACATTTCTCCCAATTGAGGACTAAGTGTTTTTCTTCACATCTTTGCAAAACCTTATCTAAATTTTCTAGACAATCATCGAAAGTTTTTCCATAAACTGAAAAATCATCCATAAAAACTTCCATGATTTCTTCTATCATATCAGAAAATATAGACATCATACATCTTTGAAAAGAAGCAGGTGCATTACATAATCCAAAAGACATTCTTCTATAAGCATAAGTTCCATAGGGACATGTAAAAGTGGTTTTACTTTGATCATCAGGGTGGATAGGGATTTGGTGATATCCTGAATAACCATCAAGGAAACAAAAGAAAGAATGATTTGCTAGACGTTCTAACATTTCATCAATGAAAGGTAGAGGAAAATGATCTTTCCTTGTTGCTTTGTTTAGTTTTCGATAATCTATGCACATTCGCCATCCAGTGACAGTTCTTTTAGGTATTAATTCATTTTTATCATTCTGGACAACTGTCATTCCTCCCTTTTTAGGTACAACTTGCACAGGACTTACCCACTCGCTATGCGGTACTGGGTATATGATCCCTGCATGTAAAAGCTTTAAAACTTCTTTCTTTACTACGTCTCGCATCGCATTTTGGAGTCTACGTTGAGGCTCTCTTGAAGGTGTAATTTCTGGATTGGTTGGTATGCGATGGGTGCAAAGAACAGGACTGATCCCTTTGAGATCTTGGAGTGAATATCCAAAAGCGGCTCTATGTTTTTCTAAAACTGCTATTAATTTATAAGATTCTTCATCAGAGAGTTTATCGCTTATAATCACAGGATATTCTTGATCATTATTTAGGAAAACATATTTAAGACCAGATGGTAATGGTTTAAGCTCAATAGAGGGCTTTTGTGGTTCTAGTAATTCATCAAGAGGTTCAGGATCAATAAGGTCCTCCTCCTCTTCATCAATGAAAAACTGGGCATCATCTTCTAAATCAGGTTGAATAAAAGTATTATACTCAACTGCCTTAACCTCTTCTATTGAATTTGATTCAGGGAAGGACTCTGCTTTAACATTTACTGTATGAGTTATAGGTATTGAGAAATTAAATCCCTTCCCAAGCTTGACATTTAATTTACCATTATGACCTTCTCGAAGAAGTTTGATTATAGGTACCCCAATCATTACATCAAAATCCCACACATCAAAGATATAGAAATTTAGCGAAATGCGGAAATCATTAATAACAATAGGAAGTGCACTTAAAACTCCTACACTAAGAATAATGTGTCCTAAACAATTTTTGAGTAATTTATTTGTAGGCATTAATGGTATGTCTTTTAAGAATTTTCTAGCAAAAGAATATGACATAATGTTGACTCCTACAATTGGGTTATATAAAGCTTCAAAAGGATATGAATTTACTTGCAGCATTATATTAACAGAGGGTGAATCAAGACGAATTATATCAGGGGATTGCTCGGATTCTGTCAACCAATCATCACCCAAAATAAAAATCAAATTTCTTATTATTTCTCTAAGAAATTTTAAATCATCGAGGATGTGAAAAACTGAAATTAAAATCTACGGATTGCTTGGGGTTGAATAATTTTACTATAAAGTGTAGTATTCCCAAAATCATTAAAGAAATCATCCTCTATTTCAAACATCCACGTAGAATTCGGAACTATCTCATCAACTAGCTCGGGTTTTTAATTCAACTACAGATTGAGATGAATCAAGTAAAAGTTCAGTTTTAGCTAATTGAGAATTTTCTTCTAACAACTCTTCTTTTTTCTTCGGGGAGATCATTCAAAATATTAGTAAGAATAGTTTTAGCATGATCAACAATTGTAATATGCATAAATGCCCCTCCGAGGCCAAATTAAGATATTCTTTGTTTTTTATCATCAAGGCCTAAAAAGAAATGTTGTAAAAGCATGGGTTCTGGTAAAGCAAGATTAGGTCCAGAATTTACAAAACCATCAAAACGATCCCAAGCCTTGCCTAGCGATTCATTACTTAATTGTTTGAATCCTATGATTTCAAATCGAAGTTTAGCGACCTTTTCTCTTGGGAAAAATTTAAGACAAAAGTATTTTCGTAATATCTCCCAATCTCCTTGACTACTCCCAACATGGTGATTATACCATTTCTTGGCTCTACCCGTTAATGAAAACGGAAAGAGTTTCCATCTTAAAGTTTCATCAGCCATGCCCTTAATGCTTGAGACATGAACATGTTTGCTCAAAATTAGTTAAATGGGAATAGGGGTTTTTCGCTAGTGTTACCGAGAAAAGATATGTTCTTGGACTAATTTAATTAATCCCGGGCGTAGCTCATAGCCGAGATGATGTGATAGGTTTAGAAGATTCTATTGGTCGGAGGTACGATCCCGATGGTGCTCCATATTGATATAAAAGTTGCGATTCGTTTTCCATAATATTTTTTTTTTTTTTTTTTTTTTTTAATATAAGGATAACTATAGACTAAGATAGGCTAAATCAAAATCAACAAACCGTTCCCGACAACGGCGCCCGAAATGCTTGTTGTATAAATTAACGCACCCTAATAATAATTATAATCGGATTATCCGCATAGCGCACGGATATATCTTGATAGCACTTCACCAAGATCAACCCGGTTTTAATATCGAACCCAAAGGAATAGTAGGTGAAATATGATCTAGCCTAATACTTCTTAATCTACGGGGCACAAACAACTTAGAAAACTATCGAGAACGAGGAAATAGCTAATGCACTCTAGTTCTAACCACCGGTAAACTTTGTATAATATCGTCTTTATCGGGCAAGTGATCTGAATAGGAGAAAAAACAGAGTAATCTACCTACCGGACACCTATCGGCCTGTCTGTCCTATCAACGGGAAGTGGACTACGGAGGATTCAACGTAGCTATAGAGTCACCTACGCGAGCTACCACTATCCGGCTAATCGGGGGGACATTCACAAGTAATCATAACCCGGACACCACGTCTACGCTACGACAACTACTCGACCTAGGAGCTACCCAAATCAAAGTACTCAATGTAATATGAGTTGCAAACTAAAGAACGAATATAAACGCCTTACTTGAATCGAGAATATTAAATACAAAAGTACCTCGAACGCAGCTCGGGGCGAGGGAGCCGAATCAGATGAATACAGCTCCGAGGGGCGCTCCGACAGAGGCCGGGGCTCCTCCGAATCTCTACTCTCCTCTCTATCTCTCTAATCTCTATCTTGATTGCTAGCCTAGATCTAGTGGATCTCTATCTAAAGCTCGAATCTTCATCTCTTGATCGGCCTCCTCCGGGGGGGTATGGCCCTCCTTTTATAGCCCGTGGGATTAACACGCGCCGTCGGATCAAACCGACTTAACAAGCGGCCAGGATGAAAACCCTAGGCGGCGGGGAGAAGGTTCCGAAGGGGGGCAGCGGCGGCCACCCTAGGGCGCCGGGCGGCCCCATGGTGGGCCGGCCGGCCCCCACTGGAAGCATTTGCGGGCCCCCACTTCTTCGGTGTCTTACGGAGTCTTCCCGAGTCCTCCGGTGATATCCTTTTGTCGCGGTTATGTTTCGTGGTAAATAAGCACTCAAATCCCTCTTTTTAGTCTTTTCTGAATAATTCCCTGAAAAATGCACAAATCACCAAAACTCGTGGAAATTGTTAATGATAACCCTATTCTTGTTATAATTACGTTCCTCGGGTAATGGTAATTGCTAATAAATTTTGGATCATAACAAGTGTCAACATTAGCTATACATATTGTTTAACATTATTCGTATTATGGTTTGTATGCATTTAGTATTAACAATTTACGCTTGTACTCTTAGTTTTATACGCAACATGTTAGGACCGCATCGATATTATGGATTGTATACGCCCGGCCAGTATACTATATTTATGCACGATACTTTCTTATATATATAGCACGCACGTGATTATGTCGCAACCGTCTCCTCAATTATTATCCATTATTACATTATTACAAAACGTGGTCGGACAAACTGCTCCCCCCTTCGTCTTCTCAAAACGCCAACTTGAGTTTCCCCTGCTCTCATCTCTGCTCTCTCCAACTTCATCTATCTCTGACTGATTTTAGGGGAAAAATTGGAGTTTTTGCTCAGTGGGTGATAGGTTTCCATGAAAGCGGAGGGTGGTGGTGGCG
Organism: Chrysopogon serrulatus; assembly: GCA_015844335.1. Taxonomy (NCBI): domain Eukaryota; kingdom Viridiplantae; phylum Streptophyta; class Magnoliopsida; order Poales; family Poaceae; genus Chrysopogon; species Chrysopogon serrulatus. The sequence continues at coordinate 12,877 of JADLZL010003222.1, read as the reverse complement.
GCTCCGGCCATGGGGACGGTGGTGGGCGCCCGTGGCAAGGTCCCCGACCGCTCAGACGGAGGCCGCGGCATCAGTGACGGCTCCACGGCGGCGGCGCCCGTCGGTCAGCGGCACTCGCCGCCGGTCCGGCGCTACGCGAGGGCGGAGGCGGTGCCGAATCCGACGGCGGGCGGCGCCCCTAAAACGATGCCACCTCCCGGGTCTAAGCGCGCTACGAGGCGGAGATGGTGCCGGCAATGGCGGCGACGGCGCTGTCGCTGGTGGAATCGCACGGGTCTGCGCTGCGCAGGGGGGAGGCGGTGCCGGCTCCGGGCGGCGGCGCCCGTCAAAGCGGTGGCACCCCGCCCGGTCCGGGCGCTGCGCACGAGGGCGGGAGGGTGCCCGCACCGGGTGGCAACGGCTCCGTGAGGGCGGTGGCGCCGGAGGCGGCGCAACGAGGGGTGGTTCAAGAGGGAAGAAAAGGGTCGTAAGGAGGCGCCAAGCGAGATAGACCCTGTTCTTTGACGTCATCGGCGGTGACGACTTCAAGTCCCCAAGCAGCCTCTCGTCCGTCACCTCCATCATCGCCGGCGGGCCCGATCCGGCGCACTTCGCTCTGCGGCCGTGTAGGAAGCAAGAGGCCGAGCCCGCTGTTGCCAAAAAAAATCAGAAAAAAGGTCACATTTGAGGTTAGTATACAAACCCCCCTCTATTGCATTCATATGTTCAAGCTTTCCAAATGCCCGGCTTTGTTATGAATTGGAATCGATTCGAATGCGAGGAGAATCCATCTTCTCGGGAGCAAAATGGAAGCCAATCGATTACGTGCGTTCATGCTTTGAACTGAATCATTGCTATCTGTATTCGACAAATTTACACAATGAACATATGATGTTTTGTCTATAAATGAAGTTATATGTATAATGATGATGGCCATGTTGGTAGATTTGCTTCGGGCTAGATGATATGCATTGGTGCATGTAGTTGTATGCACTGATTACAGCTGTGATATGTCACTCACTGGTTTGTATGCATTGTTTGAATGTTATCGCGTCAGTTTGATAAACACATGGAACTTTTTTTGATAACCCCGCTGTGTTGTGTTTATGCGATGTGTATGAATTCCTTTTACTTTTAGTATCACTGACTTGTATGCATTGTGTTATTGGGGTCCCCTTCATTCACTTTGTTTTGGTTAATCATGTTTGATTTTCTGTAATTTGTAATTATTCTTACCAACATCTTGAATTTGTAGGTGTCACACTCCCGAAACCAGAGGGGTTCAAAGAAGGCCCGTGGGACGGGGGCATGGATGGTGCCGATCTGAGGCGAATCGGTAAGTCCTTGTCGGCCTATTACCAAAGGGCAATTGGGAAAGTAATATGGCACACGCACCACTATGTTACATGTTTTTTTGCAATTTGTGTAGTAATCTTCATATGGCATAGAATGATTGTCGCTGTAGCATTTTGCTTTTAATTGTTTCATGTTCTCATTGGTCAAAATCGATGCGTATATAAACAACTTGGCTTGTGACAATTTTTATTTGTTAGGATGTTCCTAAACTAGCATCACGACGGCCTAGAACGCGTAGAAACGTAAACTGCGGCGGTTTTTACCGAAGCTTCCGACAAGGTAGGATAATATCTACTTATTTTTACTCGATTTTTATGCTGATGGCGGTTCCACAAATCCATGTCTATAAATTGTTGTCTCTACATGCATTGGGCACTGAAACTGTTAGGCATCGTATAACTGGTTTGTATGCTCTGTATAATGGCACTTTACACGGTTTCTTGTTTTCTGAATTTTATAAATGGTTTCTAAAACTGGTTTGTATGCTCGTATAACTGTTTTGTATAACTAGTTTGAGTGCATACAAGGTGCTATTAATAGTTATGGTTATTGATGTTTGTGCACGAACCACCTGCAGACACCCCGTTGGAACATTCGCGCTGAACCTAAGGATGTTGTCGATATGTTTGGCACCCTCACTGACGATCAGAGGAAGATCTTTGTTGAAGACAACGGCTTCACCAGTTTGCTTGACTTGAAGCTTACCAGCCCAGGCCCTCCATCCATGCTCGTATGTCTGATGACACGCATAGACCCGGACACCATGGTCATGAATCTGGGTCCTGGAAAGAAGCTGAAGCTGACCAAGGAAGTCGTGTACTATATGTTTGGGCTACGGGCGTCGGAGAGTCTCTCTGGATAGTCAACTTAGCTGGAGTGGCAAAGTTGCTGAAGCTGAAAACTTGAAGAAGGCATTCAAAGTTCCTAAGGGCAACCCGCTTCTTGTTGCTGCTCTCGCAAGAAGCGGGTACAAGAAGGGGGCACCGACGAGTTGACCATGCACTGCTTCTTCCTTGTGTTGTTCAACAGGCTCCTGTTCCCAACAAGTAGCTACAATATCAACAATTCTGACATTGAAAGAACAAGGGACATGTCAAAGTACAGCGGCATCGATTGGTGTCATCTCATTTTCTTTGATATTATACATGGTGTGAAGTGGTTCCATGAGAACCTTACCAAGGAACAGAGATCATACACCATCCCTTCTTGTAGCATTGTGCCACTGGTGAGCATACAAACCGATACGTTACCTTTGGGTCATGTCGGTCTTAATGTTCGTACACACAATTGCTAACACTTTGTATGCCCTTCTGCAGGTTTGTATTATCCGGATCTGTTTGGATCATGTTGATGGACCTAGGGATCGGTTTATCCACCCCCGCATTGGCTTGTTTGATACTGATATGGTCAACAAGGCGTGCAAGGCGCATCAGTATCGGCGACAAACACCATATCATAGGTTACGGGCGCCCTTGATGTAAGCCTCCCCTTGCCTTTTATTTCTTGGGCTCGTAAATGTTTTATGTGCGAGTGGATTTAAGAGCTTTCGGCGTAGTCAACGATCCTTTGTATGCGCCTGTGCAATGAAGCCATTATGCATCATTTTACTGTTACGTATGCTCAGGTGTAATTACAAGCACACGGTTTTCATGCTATCGACTTTTTATATGCACCGGTATTGGTTTGTATGCACACTACGAACTAGTCTTGGGCTATTTCAGCCTTGATTATACTTTGGTATTTATGCATCATGTCCCCCTATCTATGCAGTTCCGTCCCCTCGCACGCATACATACTCTTGGCGGGACACCGAACCCACTGAATTCTATATCCCTAAGATTGGAAGAATGCTACAAACCAAGGCTTGATTTGTTGAAACCGGACTCACGGCGTACTTTAGAGGATTTGGTTGTTGCCTATGACCGTGAGACTGAAAAGCAGGTTCGGATCATGAGGGATGCATACAGAAAAGATTGTTCGTGACCGGGGCATAATGGTCACGACGTTTGGGCGGTTGGTAGAAGATATTATAAGTGAGGAAGCCAACCCCGACCATGCCCAACAAGTGGACGAGGTTGCTGCGGAGGTTCAAACAGAGGACACCATTGTAGATGCTCAATTGGAATAGCCTCGTGCCCGGCCGACCCCAAGCAAAAAACGTGCATTCAAGGTATGGACGGACATCGGTGGCCATTCTTCCATTTTGTTTTCTAACTTTTTGTCGGGTTGCATGCATATAACTTTCTCGATTTGTTTGCTAGACACACATGGCCAGCCAGGCAGGTCCCGACGTCCCACATCCAGCACCAACCACCGAGGCGGATGAACATGCGCCGCACCGCATCGGTATGCATTTTTTTTGCTCGGTATTACTTTTCGTATGCACCATTCTCTAACGGTTGATATGTATATCAATATCAATAGGTTATATGCATTGTGCTTTGCCACAACTATCTCCGGCTTCTCTCGGCTTGTATGCATTGGTGAATAAAGTCATACCCTCATTGGGTTGTTTGTGTTTGTACATCTGATAGGGTCTAATACGGAGCAGGAGCAGGAGGAGGAGCAGGAGCCGATGGCCATGAAGATGCAACAACTTCGTGGATGGTATAACCGTATAGTAGTCTTTCATTCGTATGCATGCAAATGCATCACTGCTGTCATTCAAAGGTTCGTATATCTTGACTAGTTTTGGTTTTTATGCATAGATCCTTCTCAAGTTTCTGCTACCCAGTCAGGCATACCTCCCAATGAATCCCAGCTCACAAATAGCCAAGTGGATAATTCGAATAACACCGAGGAAGATGAACATGCGCGCACATAGACTGGTATGCATTTTTTTTGCTCTAGGTATTACTTTTCATATGCACCATTCTCTAATGGTTGATATGTATGTCAATATCAATAGGTTATATGCATTGTGCTTTTTGCCACAACTATCTGGCATCTCTGGCTTGTATGCATTGGTGAATAAGGTCATACCCTCATCGGGTTGTTTGTGTTGGTACATCTGATAGGGCCTAATACGGAGCAGGAGTAGGAGCAGGAACAGGAGCCCGATGGCCAAAAAGATGCAACAACTCGGGATGGTATAACCGTATAATCTTTCATTCGTATGCATGCAAATGCATCACTTGTCATTCCAAAGGTTCGTTATCTTGACTAGTTTTGGTTTTTATGCATAGATCCTTCTCAAGTTTAAATTACCCGGTCGGGCATACATCCCAATGAATCTCAGCTCATAGACGACCAAGTGGATAATTCGAATAACACCTTATCCGAGCAATAAGAGGAAGAAGAGAGAAAGATGGCTAATGAGGTTCCGGAGGAACAAGAGATAATAACTTCAGTCGAAGATGAAGCCCATAGGAAGTCCACTGGCCCTGTCCCCAACCCTGGACCATGTAAGGACGATGACAACACTAAGGAATGATTATAATGACTAGTATCCTTTTTTATTACTTTCAAAAAAGACAATGTTATGGTTGTAATCAAAGTGACAATTGTTACATTTGTATTGGCCAATACGGCCTTTTTCCGATATGATTGTACGGAAGTGGACTGTTTTGCCCGCTATCCAATTGCTGCAAAGGAGCGACCCGTTTGGCCGCTCCCTTAACCTGTAACCCTGAGCTGCATACAAGATGGCCAGAATTCTGGCCCAAACATTTTTATGCAAAATAAAATGTGTTTGTATGCAAGTAGGTTAGTTGTGATTTAACTATGATTAGGTGCATAGTGTATTTTGTAACTTAGTCTTATTGTTGATGGTCATGTCAATTTTTGTGATGGTTGTTATGCAATATGTATTTTAATTTAATGTACTAACATATTTTTATGTGATTCTGGTCATTTGTTCATCAGCTTCACAATGGACTAATGTAGACAACGATAGCAGCCAGGATGGATTGTTCAAGCAGGACAAAGATGTTGCAGATGCCCTAAATGATGTTGAAAACATCTTTAAGGGCATTGACACCGATGACCTGTTTGATATATCTCAACATAGTGGGCCACACTTCGATTATACCCCTAAATCTCAGGTTTGGTCCCTTCCCTACAACACCATCATATGCATTTGTTATCACCCTGTCCTATGTAGTCTGTATGCACTATATGTGTAAGTTATATGCACTAGCATCCGAGTGGACCAATATGCATTAAACATTTGTTTTGTATGCACTTTATGACTTATTTGGATGCACTTGCACAGGAACTGGACCTAGCATTGATAGGCTGTTCATACAGACTTCTTAGGCTTTTACACCTTTTTAAACCTGTTTTTATTTAACATTATTATTTCACCCACCACATGTTTACATCAGTGGTATGCATTATATGCTACAACGTGATGCTCATTAATATTATGCATTTTTTATCATGACTGGAAAGCAGCCTCTCCCACCTCCACAATTTGATGAGACCCCGGGTGGTAAGGCTCATACCGTCGACATGGAAGGTGGCAGTTCGGACCATGCCGCTCCGCGTACGACACATGAGCTTGCACTAGATCTGTTGAACCTCTTTGTCAACGCCCAAGAACTGCAGTTAAATGAGTAAGCACAGTTCACATATTTTATTGTGCAGATGATACCATTTTCATGTTACCCGCCACATTATTTGGTGAACTGCTATGTTCTTTTATTTTCGTATACACCATGTTCGTCCATTAGACTGATCCTCTGCATCGTTCTATTTGTTCCGCAGTTCATATGTTATTGACTTTGGTGAACACACGCTCAATGGAAAAAATGTTGTAGAATCCTTTGCGCCCAATCTAGACATGGACGACAGTTTTGTACAATGTTTTGTCAAATGTCTCATCAAGGATGCAGGCAGCGATCCATGCAGGAAAGATTTCAAACGGCTTTATCTAGACATCGACGTCTGGGTAAGAGTCTACAACCGCTGATTCTCCTTTTTGGTATACACTGAAGTGCATGTTCTGACACTCGTGTACGTTTTGTGCAGCTCCGTATTTTCCCGGAATCTCAAAGCTACGGCGGCCAAGTTGTGTAGTACATCTCTGAGAATCTGAATGAGTACCTTCACTCCTACTTGCCCGATGATAAAAAGCTAGACAATGTGGACGAGGTCAGTCGTTATAGCCGCTTAATCACGAAATTCATATGTCTGTATGTTTACAGTTGTATGCAATATTGCTGGGTACGGTTGTATAATTTTAATACATCTCCACTAGCATCTGGTATGCACAATGCATCAGTCTCACCCAGTGCATGGCTGCATACAAAACCATGGCAACATGCATACATCTATTTAAGCGACACAGAATCGGGTTTGTATGCTCTATATCGGCTTGTCTTTTTTAGATGCGATTGTGATCCCGGTAATACACAACAAACATTTCTCAAGATATATTGTCAACTTCCCGAAGCACAAGGTGCATATTCTCGATCCGAACCCATGGCATATTATTGGTGATGGTTTTAAGGAGACGCACAAGAAGAAGAAGGTCACCTATGGTGGTGTTACGCCCAATGGTGCCAAAGACATGATCCGAAGGCTGACCACATCAATACATGCTATCAGGCCATTCACAAAGATGCCAAAGTTTGGTAACTATGCTTGCGATATGCTCAAAGGCTGCCCTTCCATGGAAATTGGTTCAAATGACTGTTGCCCCTATGCATGTGGATTTATGTAGTGCTATGATCCTAAAACAGCCACCGTCAATTGGGATAATCAGGTAAACCAGCGCTGTTAACATGTTTGTATGCATCATGCCACTTAGTTTTCCACATCAGTGTGTATGTTAGGCTGCTATTTTTTTTCCTGCCCCCGCCCTTACGTTAGCAACAACCTTCTTACATTTTTTGTACAATAAAAACTCTAGGTCACTTCCAGGGAGAGGCGTGCCCGATTGCTCCAATACTTGGTTTTCTACGATGCCAACCAATGCAAGCAACTGCCCTCAGTCATAGAAAGGCTCCGGCCGGCTCGACTTTCCTTGTAGATGGTCTTAGGAGTTTCTTCATGTGTATATACTACTGCTTTTGTGATGTACAAGGAGTCATGTACTAATTAAAATAATAGCCTTGATCAGAATACTCATGTGGTGGGGCACCATCCCACTTGGTTGATTTGCGTGTGTAGACAGAACACATACGCTTTGTGAATTTGTTGATATGTTGCAATGAAGTAGTTACAACTGTTGATAGTTTAAATTTCTGTTATTTTGTTGCTTGAGAAATACATTGTGTCAGCCGTTTAAAATGGGTCCTTACAGGGCATACAAACCTAATAGTGGCTACAAGAGATCTGACATGCAAAGATCTTGTTGAACCATATAGCGCATAAAGAACCAAAGCTTCTAAATCAGTCATTGCATACACACCCCTTGTCCAAAGCATAAAAAAAAACGTTATATTAGTAATGTGTTTAGTGCATATGAAATACAACATGTACACACATTGGGCTGCATGCACACATAATTTACCCCGCATAGCAGACCAATGCATACAGACCAAGGTTACAATGGACATACCGATTTGGCAAAGAGCGCATTTGGGCCAAGGTTACAATGAATACGGACCCAGGTAACAATGCATACAGACCGACAGACCTATATGAAAGTGCTGCAAACTTTAGTAGAAAACATAATATATATGTACAACATTAGTGTTCATACAAAACAGCTTCTTATAATTTTATCCATCTAGTCAACAAAGAACTTCCATACCTAACACAAACTCAGCGTTAAAACTCTACATTGAAACACCTACTCGTGCATACAAACCAGCAGCTGCAAGCATTAAAACTAACTGTATGGATATAGAAATCTGGGATGCATACAAAGATCTTAAACTCAAAATTCAAACCATTCTCCGATACCAAATTATTGTTGAGAAGTGCATACGTAATCAATGCTCAACAAACACTTAAGCAAAATTTTTACCAATCAAACAATATTTGCTTGGCGGCCGAAATCACACCATAGAGCCAAGTCAATAAGTGAATACAGACCACAGTTGCACTGCACTCAAACCAAGAATTGAGGTGACAAAACTGCTGCTGGTTACAAGAACCACAAAATGCAGCCACGTGAACAAGTGAATTATAATGGAAAGATTGTCTTAGAGCAGTTTTTCTCTGTGTGTGTTTTGAATTGCATGCTTAGGATTGCATGTTTGCTCTCTGCAAGGTGGCCTTGTTCTTTGCTCCAGGAGGCCTGCCTCTCTTCCTTGTAGCAGGCGTGTGACCTGCTATATTGGGGCTGTCATCCAGGTCATTTCACAGAGGCTGTACACCATATTCATCACCTTCTTCGTCATCAAAGACCACCAAGCACCGCCTCTTCGGCATGGTCGTTTCTCGGCCCGAGTCAACACCATCGCTCACTCGGTTTTTTGCACCCGGGGGTCGGCCTCTCTTCTTGCCCACAAGGCTCGCCAGCCTTAACCGGTTTGCCTCCACCTGCGTAAGTCCAAGCAAATTTGTATGCACTGTTCAATACAAAGTCTAAGGTGTTATGCAATATCGTAAAACATGATATGCAAGCACATAGGTTATACCCCAAGCATGTAGACGCGTTGTGGCCGTCGGCAATGCCACATCTCTTGCATTTCCTGTTTTTTTCTTCTCACCTTTTGCTCCGAGTTTCAGCTCCTTCTTTTCAGTTGTATCTTTGTTCCTGCCCTTTGGCTTGGCCTTGTCTGGCCTCACAAGGCTGATGCCCAACCCAATCTGAGAAAACGTTTTCTGTCATAGTAAAATACATCAGCGGAAAATTTACCATCATCTTTGTTGCTGGGTTCAATCTATATGCATATAGCCCTATGTAACAGTGTATATAAAACGAAAGGGGTGGTAATAATCATACCTCCCCGTGGCCCATTTGATTTCGGTGGCTTTGTACAGCGCTGTTGTCCCACTCTGTTTGCTTGTACACCTCCTGCATATATATTTCAGTTTGCCAATGGGTACAATGAATGAACCAAGTATACAAGCAACAGCCATTATGTATATAATTAACACACATGGTAAAATACATGGATAGCGTACCTGTCCCTGAGCCATTGTTGCCTCCTGCGATGCATCGCATGTACGCTGAGTGTTGGTCACTTCAGGCACCTGATTGGGTACAAGAAAAACACACGAAAACACATGTTTATTACATTAAAGCTGAAGTCAATGAACGCATATAAACCTATAACAGATGTATCAGCTATTTTACCTCTACGGCTACATTCACAGCTGGTTGCGGTGGATCATCATCCGGCTGTGTCTCTTCTGCAACCTGGATTAGATTTACATAAATTAAAGTCAATCAGTCTATAGAACCCAAGGATGGCAGCAAATTTAATTATATATTAGGGCATTTGACTGGCTGCTTACTCCTTCATCGTCCAAGTCGATCTCTTGCGTATAGATGTCAGGTTCCAAACCACAGATCAGGTTGATGAGATCATCCGGACCCACCATTGATCGATCGAAACCCACCTTTGACATACGAGCAAACCTCACAAGTTTCATTGCTTTTGTGAGCCTTTGTTTCGCCGTCGACACCCTTCGTCTTCGATCAGCTACGTCAAATGGCACCTCGTGGCGTGCGTTCCAAAGACAAGCGCTGTAACACATATTTCCTTGGTATCTTTTCCAGCTGCACATGCAAAATGCCCGTAGCAAGTGCACACAGAACAGCCCTAGATGAACATATGCAAGGGGGTGATATCATTTTTTTGTTTCAGCCTCAGCAGATCATCCATGTATATAAAGCTTTGATAACATGCATAAAACATTTTAAGAACTAACCTATGTGCTCCAGCTGCTTGCACTCACAAGTGAACAACCTTTGCTCTTTGTCTACTATCACCTTGAACTGGTGCTGCCCTCACACAATCTTCTGGGTATTCTTTGTATGCTGCACCAGCCATGCATTTCTCCCTCCCTCTGTGTCTTTAGTAATGCGGTATGCTGTTGCACGATTCATCGTCTCCTCAAAGCGCTTAAACACAGCCCTTGTGTAGACCCAAGTAACTCTGATCTCAAATTCCCAACAAGAATTTGTCACCGTCTCACTCTGCAGGCATTAAAATAAGTCAGTGCATACAAAACATTGCACACATAATATTTTGAGTCCATACGATTGCATAATTGAGTGCATAAAAAACTAGCCCGAGTGGCATACACATAACTCGTGCATGTTGCATAAATAGTACATCTATCTTCAGATAAATAGCATTCAAACCTAGTGCCATAAATTCGCAGCAAACTATCATTGCTACTATAGTATCCTATATGTAGTCATATCAATTATTGCATACAAACTACTGTTCATATCAACAATTAGTGCATACAAATCACGAAAAACAAACACATCAACGAATTAGCCATGCATACGTGCCGTGCGACCATATGTTTCCGTCGCTTCTTCCATCTTACGCCGGTGGATGAACTTCATCATTTGTTTGGCAAAGAGATGCGAGAGGTGTGTTTGCATCCACATGGCATTGCTTGACGATGTTGTTGACACTTTCACTCCTTTGCGTCGAGATCATCGTGCCACAAGTAGTCATCCTTGAAATAGGCCGGCACCCACTCCGGCCGATGTCGCACAAGGCCTCGCAATGTCGATCATCATGGAGCTCAAACTCATCCGGCGGCATTGACCACGCTGCGGTTTAAATTCAACCGTAGTCGGTGGATGGTGTACGCATGTAGTGGAACTTCTCTTTGAAGAAGCGCTTCACAAACCGAAAGCGTATGTTTCATTTAGCAATGGCTGGAATTTGTTAATCACATGCCACAAGCGTAGGCGGCGCACCACGTTCGGGAAAACCACACGGATAGCAACCGCATGGCTGGGTCCCGGTCTGCGAATCATAAAAATAGTTCTATCGTAAGCGTACACAGTACAATTACGTGCATGCAAACCTGGTGAGTACAGCATACAGATTTATGCAAAACATGCCACAACATTGTTGAATGCAAAAGAGGGCATACCTGTGAGGATACAAGCAGGCACTTTGCCACCCATGCAGTTTTTGAATGTTTTGAATACCCATTCAAATGTCTCAATTGTCTCGTCACCAAGAAAGGCAATCCCAAAGATGGTGCATTGCATGTGATGATTAGCGCCAACAAACATTGCTAGTGGCTTGTCATACAAGTTGGTCCTGTGGGTTGTATCAAACGTGACGGCATCACCGAAATCCACATAATCTCCTTGCATGCTTGCGGAGGACCAGAATATGCTCACAATCTTACCATCGCTGTCTAGCAAGAAGTCACAGAAAAACTGTGGGTTTTCCTGCTTGCACTCAATGAAGAAAGCCAGTAGCTTAGCTACATCGTCCATTTGGGCTTCCCTTGCCCTGGCTGCTTTCCTGTAGACATCCAGATGCATACACCCTTAGTTTTCGATGCATTCCAAAGATAGGTACCGATGCATACAAGTGCAGTCATATACATACACCCTTAGTTATTGATGCATACACGTTGAGATGCATGGGACTGCCGATTCTTGGGGTACTATTTTTTCTGAAAAGACGCCGCGGTGTTATGCATATAACATCAAACATGCACATGCATATCAAACTTAGACGAAACCACTTACATGTTTTCTAGCTGCCTTCGAGTTAGGGGCACATTTTACGGACCATCATGAAGATGCGATAGGTTGTCAAGTATACAATGGGCTGGTACCGGTACTGTCTTGCATCCCACCAACGTACTCAGTGCGTGGGATCAAACCGCTTGTTGCAATAGAAGTTTTTTTTTTTTTCGCGGGGATCTTTCGGGAATGCATGCTTGTGGTTCAGATTGGCCACATCAATAATCACCGAAAAGAGGCGCCCTTCTTCATCAAAGACCTTCTTGAGCTTAAGACCAGCCAAGCAACCAACTCGCTTCCGCCGACTTCTTGCGCACCTTCTTCCCTTTCTTCTTCTTCACCTTGCACTTGCCCTCCCTCACACGCTTTTAACCACTTGACTCCTTTTTTCTCACGGTACTTCTTGATGCCAAAGCCCACGGCCTCGGCATACCGCATAGAATAGGTACGCATCCTCGATCGCCTTGAACTACATACCGGCCCTTGGCACAAGACGTTCATCAATATCCTCAAAGTCGCATATCAAAAATACCCTACGGTTATAGTTGTAATTGAATGATACTCAATACGAGGATGCATACTGAGAACTTTCGCGGCAAAGATCCAAATCTTGGCATCGGGAAACAAAGTGTATACAAACCCTTATAGCTGAATGAGTACAACAGATAAATATTAAAGATTTCAATTTTGAGTATTGAATCTACATACAAACTTCATTAATGAGATAACAAAAAATATAAAGTATAAGATGCCAGTCCAAATCAGATACAAACACTACCCAGCTAGTAGAAGTAAGGAAGCATGATTACAACAAGATGCAACTACACGGTGCATACAACTAACATCTTAAATTCATATAAAATCTCTTGTCCGAAGAAAGAATGCACTAATAATGGATATACAACATAAAACAGCCATGCAATCGACATCATGTTAGTTAAAGACAATTAAAGACCATGGAAACCATGG
>JADLZL010003221.1:0-155516 GCA_015844335.1 Chrysopogon serrulatus | reverse complement strand
ATGCAACTGTCAACCATACGCCATTCGCTGTCGCGCTCTACGCACCCTGTAGCAGGGCGACATGTCGATGAACGACTACTGCACCAAGTTGAAGCGGCTTGCCGATCAGCTCCGCGACATCGGCCACCCCATCTCCGAGCCAAGCCAGGTGCTCAACCTTCTTCGTGGCCTCAACCCCCGCTACCGCTATGTCAAGCCAGTGATTACCTCCAAGTTCCCGCCACACACCTTCTCGAGCGCCCGCTCCTTCCTCATCCTAGAGGAACTCAGCTTCCAGAACGACGCCAATGCCGAAGCCGGTCAGGCTCTCGCCGCCTGGATGGAGAGCCCCTGGATCTGAGAAGCGGACGGGGGCAACGGAGAAGTCGTCGTCGGACGAAGCATCGGAGGGATGGGAAGAGGGCGCCATTGGTGCGGAAGGGGTGGCGAAGGGATTGTGTAGAACCTGGGACGATGATACCATGTAAGAGGGAAAGCACTGAGAGAATATGATGCAACCCACACCTTGTATTGATCCCGTGTGTTACATATATATGATTACAGTGGCCTTCGGCCATGGCTATACACGGAGTGCGGGCGAGCGCGCTACACGGGAGCGGACGAGCGCGCTACACGGGAGCGGACAAGCGCGCCGAGCGGATCGTGGGCGCCGTGATGACCGCTATATATTTCCAAACGGGCTCAGTCCGATGGGCCAGCACGGGCCCGGCCCTAAAAGCACGGCAAGTGCAGGCACGCCCAGGCACGAGGTCCATAGTGCCAGTGCCGCACGGGCACGTCGGCGGGCCGTGCCTCGGGCCACTGAGTTTGGCCGCAGTGCCGCCTGTGCACGGCACGATTATTGGGCCGGGCACGATGCCGCCCGATAAGGCTGGCCGTTGGATGGTTAAGGCTCACCAAACCGTTGGATTGCGGTATATAAGTGCTCCAAGTCCAACCCTAGCTCTTCGGTGCTTGCTCCCTTCATCCGCCTCCTTTCCCCGGCTTCTTTGTTTGAGCACGCACACGCACGCACGCACGCCGACCACCGGCATCAAGCGGTCAAGCGGCCACCACCACGCTACCTCACTCGCCGGATGGCGACCGCGGCGGGGTATCCATCCAGCGGCGCTATTTGCGCTTTACCGACGGCGCGGCGCTCCCGATAGTGCGAGGCTGGCGCCGACGGCGCGGGCGGTGGCGCGCGCTCTGTTGTTCGACATCGCGCGCTGGCTGCTGCTCGACGGCGGCGGCGGCGTGCTGGCTCGACTGTTCGGCGTCAGCGGCTGCCGCTTGCCACGGCGTTTGCGGCGCTCAAGCTAGCACGACGTGAAATATTACTTAAGATCTTCACAATCGGTTTTCATTGTTGTAAGGATTGTAAATGGGAATGAGACATCAGGGCGAGAAAAAAATTCAACAAAAGGTATTTGTGGCACCCATATTGTTGAATTCAAGCGGTTCTTACCTTAAGAGAAAGAAAGAGACAAGCTACAAGCCTAAGGATCATGTTTAATGATGTTTTATACAAAATGGTGGCATGGGTGATAATGAACAGTATTGGGACTGGATATCCCAAACACTCTAAGGGGGGCACTAGATAGGAGAAACTCAAGGTGGATAGGGACAAATTTGGGTTTGGAGACAAGCAAAATGAGTGAGAAGGTAAGAGTCCCTTGCCCTCATGCTCTTGGGAACTATATATATATAGGCAATTCACACTTACAAGTGGCCCTTTGGTGAGGGTGGATTTTACATGCCAGGCCTGTTCTAGGGGAGACTTAATCTTATACCATATGGGATCCCCTAACAAAATTCCAAGATTTCTCTTCGAGCTTATGATTATAAAAAATCCAAAGGCAATGGCTTCTAAATGTCATTATCAATAAGGGAAGAGACAAAAAACAACCCTAGTAACTTTTGGACATTTTAAAACCTTCAATCCTTCTCAATATTTGTTTTTTATGTCCTTGGTAGAATTCATATGGTGGATGAAAGCATCTAGGCCCTTATTTCGATTTTGGCGATTAATGATGGCACAAGTATTGTAACTAACTTGTGTCTTGCAGGGGCATTATAAGTTAGATCATAATAATGATTGATGATTAGACAATAAATGGTTTTCATGTCCCTATTGATGGATTTTGTTTTGGTCTTCAAAAGATATGTGATAAGGTTAAGGATAGACTAATTCTAAGTGTCAAATGGAGTTAGGAGACACTTAGGGCATGTACAATGGGCTGTTTCAGCCGTCTATGTCGATGAGAATTTGCGAAGACATCCCTGGCCAGCAGAGGGTCGTCATCTCGTGACTCATGAGACGCCGGCTCTAGCTCGTGCTCCCAGGAACCATTTACTGACGAACGGATCTCATGTGGGTGCCAGAAACAGGTCTCGTGTGGGTGTGTTGTCTAGTACTACTCCTACTCCGTATTCTCCATCCTCTGTTAATTGTATACACGATAGAAAAGAAGCTGAGTTAAAGTGGGCAAGGGCGACACTGCAGTCCTTCGTCTCCATGGCCGACCATCTGTTAGCTTCTTGTCTTTTTTGAAAGAATGCACAAATTAACTTAGATCTTATAAATCGATATGAAATCTAAATCAAATCCAAAAATCATGATTCAAATTTTGTTAGATTCCTTTTTCCACCAGAACTATAACCTATATATAGAAGTGATACAACACATGCTACACCTTAAAGAAGATTTCTATATATTTTCTTCTATGGGACCCATTCTTACATTATTTAGAAACCACTTTGCTCAATAAAATTTGCAAAAATTATGTAAATACCCGTATCAGTACAACACTATGCGAGAATATATTCAAGATTGATTATGTTTTTTTGAAGAAACAGGAGGGGTTTTACCCCCTACTGGTGAATGCATTAAATTAAAAAGGAATGTCTGTACATTGTTTTCAGGAAACAAAAAAGGAGATGAGGAAAATGAGAAAAATTACACAAAGACTTGTAAAGCTTAAGCTAGGATTTGTATCCATAAATCCATTCTCTGCTGAAGATCACTTTTTGCTTGTAGCTTAACTAGAGCAAACTCCTTGAAGACAGCCTTGCAGCGATGAACTGAGTGTGGAATACCCCTAAAGATAACATCATTTCGTACCATCCAAATGGACCAACATATTGTAATAATAATCTCCATGGCAAAAGGCTGGCGAATTTGATCCCTGAATCTTTGGATCATTTGACATGGGTGCTGAATGTTGGGCACTATGACAAGGACAACGGACTAACATGCCATTGCAAAGGCAATGGAAAAGGAGGTGACATAAATATTCAATCACACTATGGTGACATAAAACACAGTTATAATCTTGAAGATGCATTTGCTTTCTCAGTAGAAGGGCACATGTGCTTAATCTGTCCTTTAAGATAAAACAGAAGATCTTCCTTTTGTTCTGGCAGTAGGATTTCCAAATCCATTTGAAAGCAATCGGAATATTTCTATGTCCAATGGAGAGGGAATAAGCTTTGCTAGAGAAGATAGAGGATCCCCAAGAGTATGACCATATATCATTTGTTTTCTGTAAATGAACATCATCAATCAGGGCCATTAATGATTGATACTGCTCAAAAGATTCAACTAATAAGGGCAAATGGAACATTTTGTGGCCAGGAGAAGTATCCATGGCTTCACACATAGCTATGTTGCCATCTTTAGCAAAAGAGAACAACTTGGGTAAACCAAACTACAAATACCATGCCCCCATTGATCATGCCAGAGGAAACAGGACCGATCATTGCGTATAGAGACAATCTCCAAATCTTCGAACTGGGACAAAAGTTTAAGATTGTCCCTCCACCAAAAGGAGCCCTTAAAATGCTAACTTTGTATGGGAAGCCGATTCTTGAATAATATTTGTGCCAAACCAATTGCACCTAGGGAAGTTGCACATTGTTGAAGAATTTATGCAAAAACTTTAAAAGCAAGCATTGATTTTGGACTGAGATTGTTGGAATAACTAGCTGAAAGAACAACTTAATTATTTTTTATATTTTATATAAAGTAGTAACACACTGGTATATAGAGTTCATACTCATATTTAATCATTGCTACATGCAAGCATTAAAAAACTTATAGACAGTTAAGTAAACAACCCATTGTACGGGCTGTCTTTTTAGCTGTCTGTGCGCGGGCTCCAAAAACTTACAGACAGCAGGCTATCTATGCCATACTATATATAAAGTGCGGTGTGAACTAATAGTTTGACCTAGACGAGTCTAATGAATTAGGTGCAATGCACACTTGTCAAACTTAGCATTATGTAGCTCAAATGAAGCCCAAAAGTCAGTTGGAAGCAATAGTTGAACTGGAAGTGAATGATGGTTTACTGCTGGTAGTACCAGATATGTCCGGTGCTCTGGGTTAGGGAGTCACTGAATAATGTGCTACACATGTAGCTTAGGATTGACCACCAGACATGTTGATGGTCATTGTTCATTGTGTTTTGTGTGTTCTAGAGAGGTACCTATTGGAGGTTTTGACTTAAGCAATGGACGATGATCAACGTATCACATGGTTTAGGTACCCTATGTCAAGTTTGGAGCATATATATCTCTTATATTATATGCTTGAGTTTATAGGGGTGCTGATTGAAGCTTGCAGTGTACCAATTGAGGGGTGGAGGGATCCTTGTACCTTCTTATATAGTCTGAGGGATAGGGTTACAAGGATTCTGATCAATTTAAAAGATATGTTTTCTAGTTTGTTACAATTAAAGTATAACAACTAATCTATCATATCTTTATAGGAGTCTGCGTCCAAACATTCTGTTCAGTTTCTTGTCCACCAAATCTAATGATGTACGCTGGTTTTGGCAGGCTTATCCTCATCGTATTTAGCCTATCAAGATAACATTGTGCTAATATACAGGTAGTGAGATACCATGTGTACATATCACCTACAGGTAGTGAGGTATTTTTAGTCACCGAATTTGTTTGGTGGTTGGCATTGGACAAAGTGTTGCAGCCCATAGAGTAATGGGTTGTTTGGCAACTAGCCATTGGTATACTCACTAGATTTGTCCAGTGCTTAGTTCAAAAAGAGTATCAGACTATCTGGTGAACCCAATTTTAGCGAGTGGAGGGGCAACGCTAGTTAGTTATGTGAGGAGCATTTTTACCACCCCCCATATCATGCAAGAGAGCTCTCTTGTCACTCAAATTAGTGCCATACACCCATTAGAGAGCAAGAGAGAGTTCATGCCTAGTGGAGTGATTGAGATTTGCTAATTGCAAGATTAAAGAGTTTATTACTGCATAGAGAGTATCAAGTGTGTATCCACCTTCCTTATTAGGCTTGTTTAGGTCAAATGAGAGTTCTTATTTGTTACTCTTGGTGATTGGCATAATTTAGACAGTTTGGTGATGCCGATCACCAAGACTAACAACCGTATACACCATGAGTTAGGTCTATCACAAAGTCAAACTCATGATGTAAATGGTTGTGTGTGGTTCACCGTGCTAGAGTAGTGAAGAATCAACACAAAGACAACACTTGATCCTTGCATGGATCAAAGGAGAGCTATACCTTTGTGTATGTGCTCCAATGAGGACTAGTGGGGAGTGTCAACTCTTCAATAACTCAGGAAAATATCATCATGTTTCTAATCTTTCTTTACATTTGAGCAATTCGCTTTCATGTATTTACATTAATAGAATTTCCATGCTAGTATAGGTCTAGGTTATAAAACTTTATGTGATAGGATAGAAAACACTATTAGACACAAGGAGTGAAATGAGCTAATTGATAGAAAATACTATTAGACATAAGAATTTTAGATTAGCTCATCCCCTCTTGGGCTTCTTGTTCCTTTCAGTGGCTATTCATTTGAGCTCCAAAGTCTCAGAAAGAAAATTATTAGTCTTTCTACTTGGGTCGGGTTGTCAATATAATTGGAGTGCTTTTTTCCATGTAGGTACTATTGAATCTGGTGCAAACGAACCTCCAAACTGCTATCTAGGTACGTTGAATCTAGCCATAACCATCGGAACCGACATAAGGAAGGCGGTATCTAACAACCGACAAAAGATGAGGCAAAACAGCACCCATGGGGATGTGGTGGTGAAAGCCCTAGTTTGGTTTTTAGCTAATTGATAAAACTTTGGACTAATCCATTTGGTTAAGCATGTGTGTAGCCTTAGCATGGATGGTCCACTCAAGATGGAGCAAGGTGATGGATGGAGATGACCACAAGTACTCCAAGTAAGGAAGAGAAGAAGTGGAGGCAAATGGGCTCAAGGCAAAGGTATAACCAATAGGGCCATTTGCTTTCGGTACTCAAGACACCATAGAAGGTGTGAGTACCTTTAGGATCGATAACCGTACTATTAAGAGGAGTGATCACGTGTCGATAGCGGTTATCCAAGTGCCACTAGGTGTTTGACTTCATGCATTGTATTAGAACCTAGTGTGCTAACCTTAACTCTTGCAAAATTGTGGCAGAACCTTCTAAATTATATGGCCCACAAGCACCTGACATTGTCCTTAAGACCTCTGTCAGCCGTACTTGAGCACCACATAACCTAGAACGTTCCGTCGGGTGAAATCCCGATGAACCACGCTTCCTCCAGGATCGATACTTACAGAGACATCACAGTATTACAACAGCTTTCATACAAAATACCAGAGTAGCGGAAGACTTACAATAACTTAATTTACAAAACTTTTATCAAACTCATACAAACCAGAGTAGCGTTATTACAAAACAGCGAAAGTATCATTACTTAACTTTATTACAATTCACACAACGAAAGTGCCCTGCCCACGGGCCACACAATCTACTCCTCGTCAGATCCTTCTTCGATCACCGTCATGCAACAAGGGCCGTAGCACACTTGCTCACACGGTTCACCTGCAACAGGGGTTTAACAAACCCTGAGTACAAAAAGTACTCCGCAAGACTTACCCGACCAAAAATTGGGGAGAAGACTCAGGAATGCTGGCTAGTGGAAATCAAGGTAAGGCTTTAGCAAGATCAAATGACACCTTTGCAAAAAGAGACTAAGCCAATCCTTACTGTACTACATCAATCACTTGTCAACCATGTACCGGATTCAAAACTTTCCATCATCAACTTCCATTATTACTACGATGCTGGTGCTTGGATCAAGTCTCCCATATCGTGGAGCAACGACGATTCGAATCGCTTAATATACCCAGCTGGGGCTTCCTAGCCACACGATGTATGCAGGACCGAACATCTTACATACATCAACTCACGCTCGTATTTCTCCTGACTAGAACGGGTCCTAGCTACGAGGTACAGTGCACCATCTCCCTACGCCGCGGTCCCCTTCCACGGTGGCCCCGTAGGATGGGTACACGCTACTCTCGTCCCGATATCCGTTCTCGTCAAAGATAGTACAAGGGAGCTTACCACCATTAGCATGCGACTAGTACTATCCAATAACCTCATGATCCCAGGGCCAAGGCAACGAACGGTGCTTAACCAGCTCACAAGTGGACGACACTACACCAGGGCACTAGCCCTTCCTGATGCAAGTCACTCCACCCGGCTTCGATTTATTCATCATCATGTCCTTGTGGTGTACCCTTGACCTCGTCGGAACAAGGATAAACAACAAGCAACATCAGGTTTTCGTAAATTCCCTTCAGGGAGTATAGTTCTCACACTTTTGAAAACAGTTTATCAAAACCCTGCACTAGTAGCAAGGCTAAGCGAGTACTAAGCATTTCGAAATCAAAACAGGTATACAGGGTAATGTATCAAGGTACGGTAAATGCATCAAAGTAGGGTAGCACACAACTCCTACACCTAATGCATTATATCATCACATGAAATCATAAAAACTTTTCGAAATACAAGGACGGGTTTGAATGTATCCGGGGCTTGCCTTGGGGCTTGACGAAGTTAGGCTCAGTGATGACACTGCCGAGATCCAGACCAACCTCTTCTCGATGATCACCTTCCTCAGAGACGGGGGTCGGATCAACTACACAATTGAGATGCATGATTACGATGTAGTAAAGCATGTGATAATGATGCAACGATTGTTAATCGATCTTGAGTACAACTTTCCTTCACGACAACCTCGCACTAAGAAGGTATAACTAGCGTCGACGACGACAGACTAGCGATACGCAATCAACATGAAATGCCGAAGGTCATTAGGGTTAATGACCTAGGGTCATCACTCAATCCCAAAATCAAGCAACCCTAATGGTGATTAGAGTGATTACTAATTTATTAACCATTTTTACAGTTGTTGAAAGCCACTAATTAACTTGCTAATTGGAAATTAATTAAACCCTAATTAATTAAAGAATTAACTAATTAAACATGATTAATTAAGGAATTAATTAAGCCTAATACAAAACTTAATCAAAATAGGATTAAACTTCATAATTAAGATCATCATCACCTAATTAGCACATAAAACAAAATTCATGATTTTTGGACTTATATTTTAATTATTAAAAATCATTGAAGTTGCATTTATTAATTTAAAGAGCAAATTATCATACAATTAAAACTTATTGGAAAAACATGGTTAGTATTTTTCTGGTGTAGAGCATGGCACAGGGATCACACACATATTTTTCTTGCATTTCTATTTGCCCAAATGAATTTGCTACAAAAAGATGAAATTCAGCTCTTGGAATTTGGAAAAGAAAAAGGAAAAAAACCATTTCCTCTCCTCCCTGGGCTACTGTGCGGCCCACGGCCCAATAGAGCCAGCGCACGGCCGGCTCTCGCGGCGCGCCGCCCTCCTCCTCTCTCTCTCGGCCCCGGCCCCAGAAGGGCCCCCCCGTCGCCTTCATCCCCCCTCCTCCTTTTCTTCTTCCTCCGGTTCAAACAGAAACGCGACAACGGCGCCGGTGGCTACCTCGTCGACGACGAGCCTGACACCGACACGAACGGCACCACGGTCCTCCCTATGCTACGGCGAACCCATCTAAGGGTTTGATTGAACGGAAACATGATCAACAGAGGCATGCCCGTGACCATGGCGGCTCGGGCACTTCGGCCGTGGCGGCGCGATGGTGTTCCCACCGTTGCAACGCATGATTGGCATGGAAAGGGGATAGAGGTGTTTTGGGTGGCTCACCACAGCGCAGGACTTGCGCTAGCTCGACTGGAGGGGAAGCAGAGGAGGGCGGTCGGCGTAGTGATCGCCGGCGGCGGCTTGAACTCACTGCACGTCGGCGTTCGGGTTCACCGAAGCTTCGCCTGAGGAAAACATCAAGCCGAGCGTGATAAGGGACTCAGGGCGATGCTAAGACGAGCAACGGATCGACCCATAATATGTCAAGGTGCTCGGACCAGGGAGCAGGGCCTTACGGCGGCTCCACCGCCGGAGCAGAAGACAACGGCGCACGGCCAATTTCGACGATTTCAGGCTCTAGTATTTGATGCTATGGAGTCGCAGCAAGGTTGCGAAGCTGTGGACAAGAGCAATTGGATTGGGATGGAGTGAGAGCGATGAATTTCGGGATGGATTCAAGGATGACCGGCGGTGAGCAGTGAAGGGAAAGAAGGTGGTGCCGGCGCGTGCTCGACTTTTATAGAGTATGAAAAGGTCAGGGGGTAGCTAGGAGCTTCACGAGCTCGGCCAGATGGTTGAGGCGCGGAATTGCCGGCGACGACATTAATTAAACGACCACGGCGGCGCCGGTGAGTCACGGCATGGGCACGATGTCAAGGTGTCCCCCCTGTTGGCACTGTAGCAGAAGATATTTCCCCTCTCTCCTTCAAATTACTCCCAAAAATTGAACTGCACTCAAAATTCTTCCAAAATACAGATTGCACAAAATTTATTGCTCTACAACTTTCATTAAAGGAGTTTTGTCAGAAATCAAATAAATTTTGAATTTGCATTTCAAATTCAAAAAGAGGGCAAAATCTTAATTTTAAGGATTTCAAAATTACTTTTAATTTTTGAATAAAAGATAAAAATCTCCAAAAATAAAAGTTGTTCATTTTCTCAAGATCTACAACTTTCATTCAGAAAGTTTTTCATGAAACCAAATAATTTTTTGAATTATAGTTTAAAACTCAAAAGGGAACACTTTCCAATTCAAAGAACTTTTGAAATTACTTTAAATTTTATTCAAAAACTTGAAAAACTTTATATACCAAAGTTGTAGAGCTCAAAGAGATGCACAAACTGTATTTTTGAAGTTTTCCCAAATTTTGAATATTTTGAGATGAAATTGAGAAAGGGGCAAAAACACTTGAAATTTAGGGTCTTTGAAAAGGAATTTCAAATTGGACTTTTGGGCAATTAATTAATGATGTTGTGGAACTTTTCAAACCCAACCAATAGCATACTTTCAAAGTACAAAGTTCATACTTCGAAATAGTGCCATTGGTTAGCAATTTTTATTTATAAAATTAATTATGGTTAGCTCACCAAAATTGAAAGTGAAATTCCAATTCCAACACTTAGCCACTTGAGCTAGGGTTTGGAATTTAAATTCCAAATTCAAATTTGATTCTTTCTTTTGCACCATTTGCTTTGTAAAACATCTTTGGGGTGTGAGTCGGGGTTAGCAAAGAACTCGCAAACATCAAGATGAATTTTAGTTGATTGTTTTTATTAATAAAAGTAAACATGTGAATGAAGTTTAATGGCATTCACATACACATACGATATAAAAGAGCGCAACAAATCCTAAAATTAAATAAATTCACTTTGGTTGTTTGCATTTGTGTTCTCTAATTATGAATGCTCATGCAATGATGATGATGACATGGCAGGTTTAGGTTAACGTAACACCGGGGGTGTTACAAAAATTCATTTGGAAAATGCTAAAATACGTGCACAAGTGGTGAGACACTTTGGTGTTGGCACATGAGAGCAAGAGTAGATGGGGTTTAGGTGAAAACCCCTCCGCCGAGCTTGCGAGGCGGGATTCAGCGTTTTTTCGAAAAGGAGTCTTTTTCGTAGCATCGGACGCTGGATCCAGGGCATCGGACACGTCCGATGCTCTTGGGAAATTTGGCTTTGCACAGTACTTGCATCTGTGCGTCCGACGTGAATACGCCCGGCGGCGTCGGCCCAAAGCATTTCGGCCGTCGAGCACGCGTGATATGTTCATCGGACGCCGGGTCGCCGATGCCACCCGTCGGGCACGTCCGATGGGCGTGTGTCATTTTGGAACCTCTCGGCATAGCGCCTCGAAGTTTCGAGTGGCATCCATCGTGTTTCATCTCGACGCACATTGATTGTGAGTGGAGCTCGGTGCATTGGACGCGTCCGGTGAGCTTCACCCGAGCGTCCGACGCTTCCTCAGTGTGCGGGTAATGGTAAAATTCAAATGAGGACACGTGGCGACGATCTATGGCTTGGGGTAGGTGTAACACCCTAGGTGTTAAGCATGTATTAGCACTGCATCTCAAGTGCATAAGCATCATTATGCATTCATAATCATGAGCATGTAAAAAAATCTTCCAAAAGAATGTTTTGCCTTTATGTGTGACTTTGAATATTCATGTTGTTAATACATGTCTGTTGAGTGATCTTTAAAGTAACTTAGCATGTCTCAAAAATCAAATATGAGCTAGGATTGTATTCAACTTTTGTCAAAAAAAATGTTTTCATCATATGTTATCGAGTGCCAATTATGCCTTTATCATAATGTTAAATGGCTTATATCACAAGTATAGGATTTCTTCACTTTTTGATATTGGGCACTAAATAAAAGTTGTAGTTTAAGTTATTCGCTACAAATTTTGTTTAAGGGTCCAGAGCCAAATCTTATTTTATCTTGCTCAAAACGTGATCCGAACTTTGGATTCAATATGTTTTGGAAACAACTTCAAAAAATTTTCTAAGTCCTTAAATGCAGTTACAATATTAAAATTTTGGGGCTGTGCAAAATAGGTTTTCATGAATAAAATCTTAACAACAAGTCTCCCTCTTGTTGATATAAAGTTTGCACTTGACTGATAAGCAATTGGTTGAACCGGTTGATTGTTGATTAATCCTTAATTAACTGCAAAAGGAGCTAATCTATATGATCTAGTTTTGTCTAACTGAATTCTTAGTTTTTAATTCAAGTACCAGTGTTTGGCAATTTATATAATCATTTTCCATGGATAAATTTTGTGCAAATCTTGTTTCATTGATTGATCTGCTTGACCATGGTTTAGTCCCTAGTTAATTGCCTAAATTTGCTAATTCAAATGTTTTGCAAATCCTAACTCAGCCTCTTAACTGAATTCAGTTTCAGTTAGCTGAAACTGAAGTTTCAGTTTGTTTCTTCTCCTCTTTCTTAATTCCTATCTCCTAAATCATCAAGAATCTGAGTTCAAGTCTTAAAGCAAAGTCGGAGCTGGCTTGTAGATAAACAACTTTGTCAATTGAGCTGGAAGAGTTTCTGCACTAAATCGAGAGAAAAACGGCGATGAAAAATCGAGTTTCGATCGGCTCTGATCTTTGGCAAAGAAAGCAGTCCAAACAGAACACGGCGGCTTGCCGCTGGCCGCCACCTCTCTTCGCCGTGAAGCTTCGTCTTTGGCCACGCAGCAGCTTCGCCATGACACGTCCCGCTCGCGTTGTCGTCTCCCCATTCGCCGCCCCCTCCTCTATAAAGCCGACGTCGGCCATCGTGTCCTTTTCTTTTTTCTGGCGTGCGGGGCGCCATGGCCCGCGGCCAAAGCTCCCGGCCGCTGCCGTTCCTACCCCTCCAGGTCATCCTCGTGCTTTCCCGTGCCCGTCACCACCTCCGTATCGAACCGCGCCCGGCGCACTCCTTTTCCACCGTTGTAGGCCGCCGGAGCACCGTTGCCGCCCGGTTTGGAGGACCCGAGGCCGTCGGCTTCTATGGCCGGCCTCCTGCCGCGAGCCTCCTCCGGCTAGGCCGCGGGCTACCATGGAACCGCCACGGGCCCCTACGTGGCCGCTCCACCCCTCTGTGGTCACCGGCCACGGCTCCCTCCCACCGGAAATCGCGAGCTCGTCCCGCGTCATTTGTTCTGCTAAGTAAGATGAAGAAGAAGGACCTCATGCAAGAATTCGACAAAAGGCAAGGGTCTAACTGCAAAGCCCGTGACTCATATGAATAGTGTCGGGGACCAAAATTGGGGACCCTTAAGGAAAGCCCAACAAACGCAAAATTTTGGCCCAGCCGGGCCTCCCACTACCTAAGCCACGGTCTTGGGAGGCGGACGCCGCGGCCCACGACCCGTCAGAGCCTACCTCACCGAGGGCTCGAACGAAGCGCCGATTCTCCGCCTCGCCTCGAGCCCCAGCGGGGGCCTCTGGACGAGCCTCCACTCTCCGTCCCCTGCCCCCCCCCAGCGGGGGGGCCTCGGACGACCGCCGGCTTCCGTCCCGCCCGAGCCCCCCGCCAACAAGGCCTCGGGCGGGGCGCGTCGCCCGAGTCAAAGGCCGTACCACCGACTTGGCGCATATCCACCACCGCCCGTGTCGGGAGCCCTCCATGTTACGACGGGGGGATGGGCATCGCCCCGTCACGGCCCACGCCGGCAATCATGCTTACGCGGTCTCCACAGTGGAGGCCACGCCCGCCCGCGGTGGGGCACTTATGCTGCCTAACCCCTCCGCCCGGTCCCATCGCTGAACCACAGGCGCCATCCACCACGCCAAGGCCGCGGCGGCGTCACCCCCCCTTGGGGAGTGGACTGGACACCCCCTCCCGGTCAACCAACAGTCCACCACGTGAGCTCGAGCCCGGGATGGGCGACCACTGTGCCGGCGACCGGCCCGCGGCCCAACCACTCTCCGTGCGGCGACAAGCTCCGAGGCCTCCCGAGCCTCGGCCTCCATGCGGGTCAAAGCTACGAGGGCTCTGGCGCCCCCTCGGCGCACTCCACCGACTCCAACGGGGGCGTCCGTCATTCCGGACAACGGGGGCAAGGAGGCGGCGTCGCCTTTGCCTCGTCACGGTCCGGGACTGTCAGCCCACGCCGGAGCCTCGTCCAGGGAGGGCGGAAGCCCGTGACCCAGCCACGAGCATGACCACCTCTTGTAAGGCCTTGCCTTCCCCTTGCGGCTATAAAAAAGGGAAGGCGAGAGACACTTAGATGACAAGTTCATGCACACGAAAGCCCGATATCGGCACTCCATTCGACCACCACGAGACTTGGGACCCCGTCCCTCTCTCCTTTGCTTGTACACCCTACCTACGAGCACTTCGGTGCAAGATAATACAAGAACCCCTCCCCCCCTACCGGGCGTAGGGCCTTCTCTTGCCGAACCGGTATAAATCCTTGTGTTCATCTTGTACACCATCCGGGGTTGGGAACACGCACCACAAATTCACTCGTTGGTGCTAGGACCGCCCGGTTCTAGCACCGGCGGTTAGCGCGCCGGAGTAGGGGAGCTATGCGTGTTTCGCCTCTCTTCCCGCCAAACCTCCGGGATGGCCGCCAGGCGTGGCGGCGCTTGGGGTGACTTCTCACCCCCAATTCCTCTCCACTCCGGCCCGGCCGGAGCAGGGGACCACGATCCGGTTCGGTGAGCTTGAGTTCGTGTCGGCGGGGTCGATGCGACATGGAACTCCTCCCGGCCCCGGAGTTCGGGGGCCTTCCGACGAGCCCCGGCGGACTCGACACGGCCCGGCGGGGAGGCACCACGGTGCTCGCACCCGCCGCACTCGACGGGCGCACCCCGGCGCCGGGCGGTCTTCATGAAGATCTTTCGGCACGCGTGGCTGGGCGACACCCGCCGTAAGGGGCGCTCGGCCGCCGTCGCCACCACGCCAGCCCTTTGTCATGATCAACGCTGCCGCCACGTACACGGATTGGTCCCCACCGCCATGGAGGTCCGGGAGGAGTCCCCCGCCGTCGGCGGCGCTCCACCTGAGCACCCCGGCGCGAACATCCCCGACGGATCCGCCCATGCCTACGAGGAGTACGTCGAGGCGGGGAGGAGCAGCGGCGCCACTCGGCACGCGCGCTACACCCACCCGATCCGGCGCCACCTCGAGTACACGGAACCCGGGGGGTTCATCCCGGCTGCGCCCTTCGGTTACCCGACTCCGACTCCCCGGGCGACATATGCGACCCGGCGCGCGAGTGCTTCCACGTGGAGGTTCGTGATCTCGGCGCCGGCGGCGCGGCAGCGGCGATGGGGAAACGAGATCGTGACCCCAGCACGCCCGCTAGGCCCGCCCCGGCGGGGCGCCACACCCGTGGATCCGGGGAGCCTCTCGACCCACGGGGGAGCGAGACCCCACCACTGCGGCCACCCCGAGGGGCGGAGGATCCAGCAGCCACGCCTCGGGAGCCACATCGACCCACCGTCGAGCAGATCCGCGACCTCGGGGCTAAGCTTGACCACGACCGTCTTCAGCTACGGCGAAGATAGGCGCGCTCGAGCAAGGCCACCCCCGGCGCTCAACCCAAGCCCCGCGCACGGCAGCACGCCAGCGACGTCCAATAGAGGATTGTCAACGACGAGGGGCGAGTATCCTCCCGTCTTCTGCGTGCAAGCCAAAAGCGTCGCGGCTGCGGCCCTCCTACTCCGATCAATGCCGGGCCCTCCACCCCGGAGGGGCGTCGCGTCATAACGAGCTCACGAGACCTTGCTCGAGACCGCCGCAGTCCAACGGGCCGAGAGCTCGTCCTCGCGCCTTCGGCTCGCAGGGCGAGGAACCAGCGGGCGTTCCCGGGAGGAGCGTGAGGCCTCACCCACCACGGGGTCCCTCACGAAGGCCGGCTCGCGAACGCATCCAGGGACAACCGCGGGTGACCTCAACGACGGCGATGCACGCAACATCGTGAGGGAGGCGAGAGCGCGGGACGAACGCGACCGCCGCCCGGCCGCGCAGAGGCGGCAGCAGGCGTGGCGACGAGGACGCGGCGACGCGGACCCCCCCGGGCCCCGTGCCTTCAGCCGGGAGATCCCGCGGCGCCGCGGTTCCCCTTCCGGTTCCGCCCGGCCCGCCAACCTCACCAAATACTCGGGTGAGACGAACCCCGGGGTTTGGCTCAACGATTACCGCCTCGCCTGCGGTACTGGGGGGGCGGACGGCGACGAGCTCATCATCCGCAACCTTCCCCTTCACACAGGCGACGCCGCTCGGGCCTGGGCGGAGCACCTTCCCGCCCGCACGATCTTTGACTGGACCGATCTAGTCAAGGTCTTCGTGGGGAACTTCCGGGGCACGTATGTGCGCCAGGAATTCCCAGGATCTCCGTGGCTGCCGCCGAGAAGCCCGGCGAGTCGCTTCCCCGCGACTTCATCCGCCGCTTCTCCAAGAAGTGCACCGAGCTGTCAACGTGGCCGACACCGCCATCATCGGCCCTGCGTTCCTCGGCGGGGGTGACCTGCAAGGAGCTGGTCCACGAACCGGGACGGAAGATGCCCTCCACCGCCAACGAGCTGTTTGAGGTGGCCACAATTCGCCTCCGGTGAGGAGGCGGTGGGGCCATCTTTCGCGGCGCCAACGACAAGGACAAGCGGAAGAATGAAGAAGCCAGCGTGCGGCGACCATAACAAACTGAAAGAAGAACAAGAGGGGCAAGCGGAGGGGGGGAAGCAAGGCAAAAAAGGAGGAAGACTCCGAGGATGATCTCG
The DNA here is from genome assembly GCA_015844335.1 of Chrysopogon serrulatus. Lineage (NCBI taxonomy): Eukaryota > Viridiplantae > Streptophyta > Magnoliopsida > Poales > Poaceae > Chrysopogon > Chrysopogon serrulatus. The sequence goes on along the minus strand of JADLZL010003221.1, from coordinate 139,004 downwards.
TCGCTGCGGCCGACCGCAAAGGTACCCCCGAGGCCCCCTGGGGCCCGGGCGTTCGATGACATGCTCAAGAAGCCTTGCCCCTTCCACAAGTTCCCGTCAAGCACACCATGGGGGAGTGTGACTTGGCCTGCCGATTCTACCAAAAGCTCCCCCCGCCCGAGGACAAAAAGATGAAGGAGAAGGAGGAAGAAGACAAGGACGACGGGTTCCCGAAGATCCACGATGCCTTCATGATCATCGGGGGCCTCCCAGCAAACCTTTCACTACGACAATCAAGCGCGAGCGCTGAGAGGTTTTCTCGGTGCGCCCCGCCACGCCGCAGTACCTACCATGGTCGGCCGAGGCCATCACCTATGGCCCCGACGACCACCCGCTCTACGTACCGAACCCCGGGAGATACCCACTCATGGTGGATCCCGTCATCGGCAACGTTCGGCTCACTAAGGTGCTGATGGATGGCGGCAGCGCCCTCAACATCCTCTACTCCGACACCCTCAGTCTGTTGGGAGTGGAGCGCCCGCACCTCCGACCCTCCATCTCTCCCTTTCAGGGCATTGTGCCGGGCAAGCGAGCCTGGCCCCTTGGGCAGATTGACCTCCCCGTCGTCTTCGGGACACCATCAAACTACCGCAAGGAGGTCATTACCTTCGACGTGGTTGACTTCCGAGGAACCTACCACGGCATACTCGGACGTCCCGCGTACGCAAAGTTCATGGCGGTCCCAAACTATACGTACCTCCTCCTCAAGATGCCAGGCCCCAACGGCGTCATCACCGTTGGCTCCTCCTACGAGCATGCGTTCAACTGCGATGTGGAGGCCATCGAGCATGCCGAGGCCATGGCCGTCTCCGAGGCTCTCGACTCCAAGCACCACGCCGGCACCTTCGAGCCGTCCGATGGGGTAAGGGAGGTCCCGCTCGACCCCTCCACCTCGTCCGGCAAGACGGTGAAGATCTGTGACTCCCTCGACCCTAAATAGGAAGCCGTGCTCGTCGACTTTCTCCGCGCAAACATCGACATCTTTGTGTGGAGTCCCTCGGACATGCCGGGCATTCCGAGGGATGTCGCCGAGCACTCCCTTGATATCCGGGCCGGGTCCAGACCGGTGAAGCAGCGACTGCGCCGATTCGACGAGGAGAAGCGCAAGGCCATCGGCGAGGAGGTGAACAAGCTTTTGGCGGCCGGGTTCATCAAGGAGGTGTTCCACCCTGAGTGGTTATCTAATCCTGTACTGGTTAGGAAGAAGAGTGGCAAATGGAGGATGTGTGTAGATTATACTAGCTTAAATAAGGCATGTCCGAAAGTCCCTTTTCCCTTACCACGTATCGATCAGATAGTCGACTCCACCTCGGGGTGTGAGCTCTTATCATTCCTTGATGCTTATTTCGGCTACCACCAAATAAAGATGAAGGAGTCCGACCAGCTCGCGACGTCCTTCATCACTCCATTCGGCATGTACTGTTATGTGACGATGCCCTTCGGGCTTAGGAACGCAGGGGCCACGTACCAACGATGCATGCTGGGCGTTTTCGGTGACCACATCGGCGAGACCGTAGAGGCCTACGTCGACGACATCGTGGTCAAGACTAAGAGGGCTGACGACCTCATCTCTGACCTCAAGATCGCTTTTCAGTGTCTTAAGGCCAAAAGCGTCAAGCTCAACCCCAAGAAGTGCGTCTTCGGGGTTCCCCGAGGCATGCTCCTCGGGTTCATCGTCTCCAAACGCGGCATCGAGCCCAACCCGGAGAAGGTGACTGCGGTGACGAGCATGGGGGCGATCAAGGACCTGAAGGGCGTACAGCGAGTCATGGGCTGTCTGGCGGCCCTCAGTCGCTTCATCTCACGACTCGGCGAGAAGGGCCTGCCCCTGTATCGCCTCCTGAGAAAGTCCGAGCGCTTCTCCTGGACCGCTGAGGCCCAGGAGGCCCTCGACAAGCTCAAAGCTGCCCTCACCAGTGCCCCGATCCTCGTCCCGCCCGCCGGGGGTGAACCCCTCCTCTTGTACGTCGCCGCAACCACCCAGGTGGTCAGCGCGGCCATCGTCGTCGAGAGGCAGGAGGAGGGCCACACCCTGCCGGTCCAAAGGCCAGTCTACTTCATCAGTGAAGTGCTGTCCGAGACCAAGATCCGCTACCCGCAGATCCAGAAGCTGCTCTACGCGGTGGTCCTGACTCGGCGCAAGCTCCGGCACTACTTCGACGCCCACCCCGTGACGGTGGTCTCCTCCTTCCCGTTGGGAGAGATCCTCCAGAATCGGGAGGTCTCGGGGCGGGTTGCCAAGTGGTCCGTCGAGCTCATGGGTGAGACTCTCTCCTACGCGCCGAGGAAGGCCATCAAATCTCAAGTCTTGGCCGACTTCCTCGCGGAGTGGACGGACACCCAGCTACCGCCGCTCCAGCTCCAGGCGGAATGCTGGACGATGTACTTCGACGGGTCCCTAATGAAGACCGGAGCCGGCGCCGGCCTCCTCTTCGTCTCTCCCCTCGGGGTGCACATGCGGTACGTGATCCGCCTTCATTTCCCAGCATCAAACAATATGGCAGAGTATGAAGGCCTGCTCAACGGGCTAAAGATCGCCGTCGAACTTGGCGTCAAGCGCCTCGACGTCCGAGGGGACTCACAGCTCGTCATTGACCAAGTCATGAAGGACTCAAGCTGCCACGACCCCAAGATGGATGCGTACTGCAAGGCGGTGCGCGCCCTGGAGGACAAGTTCGACGGTCTCGAGCTCAACCACGTCGTCCGGAGGCACAACGAAGCCGCCGACGAACTCGCCAAGATCGCCGCTGGAAGAGCCCCCTGTTCCCCCCGACGTCTTCACCAAAGACCTCGCAGCTCCTTCCGTCACGATCGAGGGGCAAGGGGAGGCCTCAGAGGATCGTTCCGACCCCCCCTCGGGGGCTGGAGGTCCGTCCGAGGCCCCCTCAACTTCCGAGGCATTCTCGGCATCGAATGCCGAGGTCATGGAGATCGGCGGGGGGGATCCAGAGGCCGACCCCAAACCGGACTGGAGAAAGCCATACCTCGACTAGATCATCCGGGGAGTCCTCCCCGAGGACTTCAACCAAGCCAGGCGCACCGCAAGAAGAGCAAAATCCTTCGTTGTCATCGGGGATGAGCTCTACAAGCGAAGCCCCTCGGGGGTCCTGCAGCGATGCATCACGGTCGAGGAGGGCCTCGCCCTAGCCCGCAAGATCCACGCAGTGTCTGCGGCCACCACGCCCCCCCCCGCTCCCTCGTCGGCGCTTTCCGACGGGGGTTCTCTTGGCCGACCGTGGTCGCCGACGCCATGGGTAGTGCGCACTGCGAAGGATGTCGATATTACGCTCGTCGAGGCGCATCTGCCCGGCTCGAGGCGCTCCCGACCATCCCGATCACGTGGCCTTTCGCCGTGTGGGGCTTGGATCTGGTAGGACCCCTCAAGAAGGCGCCCGGGGCTTCACTCATTTGCTCGTCGCCATTGACAAGTTCTCCAAGTGGATCGAAGCGCCCCGTCACCAACATTCGGTCCCGAGCAGGCGGTGCTTTTCTTCACCGACATCATCCACCGCTTTGGAGTCCCGAACTCTATCATCACCGACCACGGCACCCGGTTCACGGGGGCGAAATTCGAAACTTCGTGATAAGCACCGGATACGCATCGTGCGGTCCTCGATCGCGCACCCCTGCACGAGCGGGCGGGTAGAACGGGCCAACGGGATGATACTGCAAGGGCTCAAGCCTCGGATCTTCAACAAGCTCGACAAGTTCGGCAAAAGGTGGCTCGAGGAACTCCCCTCGGTCCTCTGGGAGCCTCGGGGCGACGACCCGCCAGAGCGGCGGGTTTCACGCCCTTCTTCCCGGTGTACAATTGGCGAAGCTATCTTGCCTACCGACTTGGAATTCGGATCCCCGAGGCTAAAAGCCTACGACGTGGCCCGCAACCAAGTGGCTCGGGAGGACTCATTTGGGCGTGCTTGAGGAAGCCGGGGGGCGCTGCCCTCCTACACTCGGCAAGATACCAGCCCGGTCCCTTCGACGCTACCACGATCGACGAGTCCGGACCCGAGACCTCGGGGAAGGTGATCTCGGTGCTCCGTCTCCGCCAAGACAACAAAGGACGCCACAAGCTCACGCCGCCACAGGAGGGGCCCTTCATCGTCGGCCGAAGTCCTCAAGCCAGGCACATACAAGCTCGCCAACGAGTCCGGCGAAATCCTCAACAACGCTTGGAACATCCAACAGCTACGTCGCTTTTACCCCTAGAAATTCCAAGCATTGTACATACGTTTTGTAACATTGGCTAAATAAAACTAAGTCCTTGGACGTTTTTTCCAAGTCGCAAAGATTCTGTCCCCAAGTAGGACTCAGGCGAGACTTGCTTTTGGCTCACCAAAACCAAGCCTCCCTCGGGGGGCTAGAAAGGGGGAACCCCCTCCCGGAAAGCACCCTCAAAAAGTCTTTTTTTTCGAAATCTTTTTCATTTTCCCGGCTATCTTTCGTAGACTCTACGTTCCCGGTTGTTTCGCATACTTAGGAAAAGGCATGACCAAGGTCATCCCGAGGCCAAGGACGGCCGAGCCTCGAGGTCACCAACGGCCGAGCGCTACGGTGCCTCCACTCGCCACCCTCAGCCAAAAGAATGACTCCAAGTGCCGCGAGGAGGTCGCTCGACTATGGAAGGGCAACGGGGCCGAGGCATCTACTCGCGCCGTCCCTCCCCTCGGTTAAAAGAGCGACCCCCGGCTGCAAAGCATCCTCGCAAGACCAAGTAGCGAATACAAACGGAAGGGAAGGCAAGAGATAGCGAAAAAGCTAGTACAAAAAGCATAAAGCCTCAACGGGCCAATTCACAAAGTGTCTCACAAACACAAACTCAACATAAACTTTTATTTACATGAGCGCTTGGGCCCAGCCTGCAGGATCTACTGGGGGGCATCCGGGCCACCAACATCTTGGGCGGCAACATCCACGACCTCGGGGCCTCCGGCACCAGCATCCGCAACCTCGACGGACACGACCTCAGCGACCGCAGCCTCGGCGTCACTAGCTTCCTCCGGAGGAGTGGAGACGATGGCGGGCGCAAAAGTAGCCACCAGTGCGGTGGGAGCCCCGCTCCTCTCGGCCTCCTCGACGAGTTGGGCCAGCACATCGGTCTCGTGCCCCATCTCCTCTTCGGCCACGATGAGCCCCTCGGCGATCCGAGGGAGGTCGAGCCGGTAGTGGGACATGGTCGGCGCGGCGTGTGCAAAGACACGCCGACTCGGGAGGGCCTCCAGCTGCACCGCCCTCCACCCGGCCCCTGCGGCACCGCCGTCGGCCCGCGACACCAAGTTCTTTGCCACCGGCTTCCTCGGCCTCCACCGCGGTGCGGGCAGGCTGTGGCCTCCCCGCGTCAAAGTCTCAAGCTCGCCCTACGCCCGAGTTATAGGTGGCTTGCGACACGGAGAGGCTCTCCTCCAGCTCAGTCACCCTACCCTGCGGTGCAAGAACCCGAGAGTTAGGCTCTCGAGGCGGTGTAACACGAGGCATGAAGACCGGTCGCGCACTCTTACCTCGCGGTTGGCCGCGGAGGGGTCTCGTTCTCGCCGATCCCCTGCAGGGGCTGGTCCTTCGGCTTGGGTACTCCTCGCCTAGGGCGACCGCTCGGCCTCCGAGGCCTCCAGCAGCCGGACGGGGACTTGATGGAGTCCGCCGGCCTTGAGGCCTCGGTGACCATCGCCTCCTTCTCCGTCCGGAGCTGGTCGATGCTCCTAGCGTGGCCCGCGCCGCGACGTCCCCGGCAAGGGTGGCGTCCTCGCGTGCCGTCGCGGCCTCGGCCTGCAGGCCGGGAGAGGCGAAAGGCGGAGCTTCTCGAGCTCGGCGTCCTTCTCCGACACGGCCGTCGTCAGCTGGGCGACCAGGCCCTTCTGGCTGAAGGTACTTGTCGTGAAGGCTGGCCGACGCGCGGAGAACCTCGACTTCCCGCTCGACGTCTGCGCCAAGTCCCCGCAACACACGCTCTCTCGGTCGGTCGGGCGCTGGGAAGACGCTCCCGGAGGGAAGGAGGGCTGAAAGTTCACTCACCCGAAGCAAGGGGGGGAGCTCCTGGCACAACCCCGACACAATGGTCCGGGCGGCCTTCTCGTAGCGGTCGACGCAGTCCGCCACGCTCACCCAGATCCTCCCCTCCTTGGCGTCATCTGGCGCAAAGGCCCCCCGCCTCTCCAGGGCCCCCAGGGCGGCTGGCTCTCCGGGCAAGGTGGGCTCCCCGGCGGGTTGCTCACCGGACGCTCCAGCCGGAGACCGTGGCACCCGACGGTGGGCGCCTCGGTCGCTGCGCCTCCTCGGCTCCTCCCTGGGCTGCGGTGGCACCCGCCGGTGGCCACGGCTTGGTGAAGGGCCGGGCGGCTCCCGCCTCGGTCATAGCCGCGTCGGCGGTAGCGGCCACCACGGGCTCCTCAACTGCTGCCTCGGCGACACCGAGAGTCCACCCTGGGCCGACACGGCCGGGATCACCACGTCGTCCCTCCTCGGCGGGGGCCTCCGCCGCCCGGCCCGGTACCCAACGCGGCCAGCCCCTCGACAGGGCGCCACGGACGTGCCCGGTCTCCCGGCAGCGCCTGCGCCGCCTACCTTCCGCCGCCGAGGACGTTCCGCGGGGCGGCTCCTCAGCGACCTTCTCCCTCTCCTCGGTCCCGACCCGTCGGCTCGGCGGTGGAACCAGATCGTCGCTCCCGACCCCCCGCCTTAGCCATTTCCGGGCGGGGGGGCCGCGTCCACCGCGGCCGTGCGCTTCAAGCTGCGGATGGGGACAAGACGGAAGTTTAGCGGGCGGAAAAAAAAAAGCAAACGTCCGAGACCGGCGGCAAGGTGTGGACACCACTTACCCGCGCACTTTAATCCTAGCTCCAGGCCGGGACCCGCCCGACGGCGGGAATGTCGGGCGCCCGGGACGATCGCCCGGCCGGCCCGCTGTGGGGATGAGCCTCTGCGGGGGAGGGCTCGGCGACCTCCTTCCCCGTGGCGTCACGCCCCCCTCCGATGTCCCGATCTTTGGGGGCATCGCGCGGCCCCAAGTCCGACAACGCCGGGGGCGAGCCTCTCCCCAAGCAGCCCTTCCGGACGGCGGTGCCGGCGGCGAACTACCGCCCGCCCGGGCGCGACGTCACCTCCGGGATCCAACCCGAGCAGCGGATCAGCTCGTCCTCGTCCCACTCCTCCCCACCATCGTTGTCGTCGTCGGCGTGCTCGGTGGTGTCCGGCGGCGTCTCCGCTAGAGGGAGACCCTCCTGCTCCTGGCGCCGCCCCGGGGCCTCGACAGGTCCTCCCTCTCCTTCTGCTTGCGGGCGTTGCGCGCCGCGGCGCTCTCCTTCTTCTGCTTCTCCGCCTCCGCGTGCTCGCGGTTGGCCGCCTTCTCCGCGGCGATCGGGGGCTTCGACGGCCTCAGCCTCTCCGCGAGCCCCTGCAAGCGCGACGACCGGGATCAGCGTGAGGAAGAAGAAGAAGAAGAACGGAACGCACGACGGAGCGGAGGAAACGGGTCTTACCAGACTGATGTAGTCCTTGTCCGGCCGCATCGGGATCCGGAGCAACTGTGAATGCTCCACCGATGCCGCCTGCTTCGTCCGGTCAAGGACCTCGGCGAACCCTAGGTCCTCGGCCGCCATCCGGGTCCCCTCCCAGGGGTTGCCAGGCCGCATGTCATACAGCGCGTACCGCCGATGCATGAGCGGCAAAGACGCGCCCGCTTGTGGAAGCCGGCGATCACCGCCGAGGCGTCCTGCCCCCTCTTGGTCAGGCGCGCCAGGGCGGTAAACACCTTCCTCGCGGAGTCACCCTCTCGGGGATCAGCTCCTTCCGCCACGACGGCGGCTCGAGTCGAACACCTTCCCGTGTAGGCGGGCGGTGGCCACCGTCGTTGCGGCGTAGAACCGCGAAGCCGGCACGGTGGGCCGCCGTGCTTCGCCGGCACGGCACGGCACGGCTAAGACGGCGTAGTGCCGTGCACAGGCCAAGACACCAGCACGGCGGCACTATCGGGCACGGCACGGTGGGCTGCCGTGCCGCATAGTGCCGTGCCGAGCCGTGCCGTGCCTGGCCGTGCCGTGCCCGTGCCGTGCCGGGCGGCCCGCTTGGAAAACTATAATGACCGCGTCCCTGCGGTGGCCTGGACGGCTGGGCGCGATGTGCTCAACGGGAGTTCTCAATCCCTGAAGACCCGGCCATTTCTAACTGTTGCATGCCTGAGTCCGCTGACATGTAGGAGCCAGGGAAGCCACATCACGTAGCGGCGGAGGCCGCCCCAGCTGGCGCGGTGGGCCTCGCGGTGGCCACGGTACAGGTACAGGTCGATGCAGCTGTTGCAGTCGAGGGCGAGGCGGCGGACCTGGTCCATCCACGTCCGCACCTGCTGGTTGTGCTCGCCGCCCGGGAGGAGCCGTCCCTGGCAGGGTGCGCCAGGAAGCTCTTCATGCTCTCCATCTCCTCCTTGATGAACTGCACGTGGCGCCCACGCCGCCCAGCAGCGCCCGCCTCCTTGCGGATCACACCCAGCAGCAGGCTCACGGCGCCCACCGCGGGTTCAGCCATCTTTCGATCGCTTTGATCACTCCTGGCCCGCCGCCCGGGCGGCGCAAGTTCTCCCTCTGCCGGCCGGCTGCGCGGGTGTGTTCAGTTTGGTTGGGTAGGCTAAGCAGTAGGCACGAACCAGCTCCAGGGTGCCCGGCCGGCCGTATGATCTAATCTTGCATTGTACAATCAACGTCTACTGGTGGCAAAGCATTTTGTCTCTTGGGCGGCATGCTACTTTGGTGAAAACCTCAATGCAAGTATGTGTCTAGATTCAGAAGACAGCTGCTCCTGCATGAAGGCTCATGTATCTTTCTGTCAGGAGACCCTTGGTGAAGGCTGCGTGGACATGGAGGCCTTGATGGTGACATGAGTGATGCAAGCGGGTGACAAAGGAGTGTTTACTACTACTACCACTGTTGTTATGGGTTACATCTTTTTATAGACAAATATTTCATATCTTAATCAATTTATTAATCGTTGCACATAAACCCTATCATCGGTATGATTAAAGGATTGGAGTTGTTTGATACATGGTCGATCGTTTTAGCTTCCCTTCACACTTTTAGCACATATATAGTTGTTCTTGTTCTCCTTTAAATTTTCCCTACCTTTGGGTGAAGGTTGCAGGCCAGCCTTGTTGATGACGTATTAGTGTGTAGGGGACCCTGGGTCTTTGTTAAAGATAAAGTTGTAAAGTTATAATTTAATATGATGCTAAATCGCCAAGTAACTTGTCACCAATTGTGCACCTCCTCTCCATCTTCAATTCTTTACGTATCCAACAAAAGAAGTTAGGGATGCCTTTTTTGATTCGCTGGCTGGCTCATTTGATTTTTGCTCTTTACTTTTTGTGGAAATGTAAAGAGGAAACAGCTAGCTGATTCTTGGTCCTTTTTTTTTTTTGGTCTCTGATACGATTTTGGCAGAGGAGTTTCTTGTGTTCCACGAACAAGTCGGACACGATTCCACATTGTTTGTTACGATTCTGTCATGTTCCACATACAAGTAACGTGCACAAAGGGTCATAATTTTCGTGCAAGAAGCCAAGAAGGCAAGAACTATCAATTCCATGTGACATAGAAACCCACTTTTCAAATGCTACACAATATATATGGGATACTTTCAGATCTCATATCTGACTTTGCATAGGATGGTATGCAGAGGGACTTTATGATCTAGCTATTGTCTATATGATGGAAATTTTTAATTCCCGCCAGAGCGCATCGCACAATAGGTAGTCGTAATTAACACGATTGTTATGGCTTGAACTAATAGATTGTTCCGATTTGCATCAAAACTTCAATTATCTACAAATTGCTAATATTTCGTGAAGACTCATGAAGTAGTGACGATTGACTATGAAACAGGATATTGCAAACGTCGCACGGATTTAATTCTAGTTAAGAAAAAAATGAAAAGATATTATGTACGCGGTCACACAACTCCAGCATAACCCTAGCACACCTGCAGTGGCCTCCTCCTCCCCTCCTTCCGTGGCGACAGCGAACTCCCACCGTGGAGCTCCCCTGCCACAACCTAGCTCGGCCGCCTTCACCGCCGCCAAGGCCCCGTAAACTGACCTGCCACCCTACGCACTGCCTCGACGGCCTTCCTTCCTCAAACCCCTTACCTTCTAAGGGTGTGTTTGGTTGAGCTTCCAACCTGCTTTTGCTTTTGCAAAAGCCAAAAGCCAAACCAAAGGGCTTAAAAGTTACAGTTGCTTTTGTCCAAAAGCTGCTTTTACTCTAATGCAAATCTATAACTCTTATAATCTTAACCCCCACTAAGGAATTCTCTTGTCTCTGATTGGTCCAATCCTGAAAAGTGATATCATGTGACGTCATCAAATCAGTTACGCCCACAAAGCCTCATTTATCTCCCACTAGCTATTTCTTTTAAAATAGAAAAAAGTCTTAGCAACCTAAACCAAGTATTATAATTAAAATCCAATTGCACCATAGTGTTCCTCGCAATAAACTCTTCAAAACAAGACCCCACATGGATATATTTCGATAACTTTTTTATAAAAATTTAAACCATTTCTAAGCAAAAACCCGTTCGTAAGCAAAAACCTAGCAAAACTGCATGGATTACATGTGGTCCTCCGAAACATGTATAATTTTATGAAGGAAAACTCCTAGAATTTTAGGAGGGGGATGACCCTCGTGTATAGTAGGGGTGGGGGTTCGGGTAGATGAGATTTGGGTGATGCTCAATTCAAATAATCCATACCATGTATGCCAATGGATACAACCTCCGCAAATGACATACTATATCCATATATATATCTTCATAGTTTTGACCATTATAAACTCCTTACATTTCTATTTCATACCCAAGAAAAACGCGTGGGACATCGTACTAATCCAAAAGCACCTTTGACTCTGCTTTCACCGGCTTTTGGGAGAGTATTTACCCACCTGAGACTGGTTACGAGGAGAAAATAACGATTCCTTGTCTTCTATTCTCATCGAGTCCGCTTCCTCCCGCCGCCCTTTCATATCTGTGCCGCTGTGCGAGGAACGCTACCCGTCCCCAGCTCCGACGAGCTCGGCGCGGCCCGTCCCCACCTCGGGCGACACGCGGCGCGGCACCGTCTCCACCTCCAGCTCCGGCGGCGCGGTCCCATCCCCAAAGATCTCCGTCGCGGGCGCGAAGCTCTATTCCCAGCCGTCTCCGGCGGGGGCGCGCCCGCCCCCCAGCTCCAGCTCGGCAGATGCGTCCGTCCCCAGCTCCAGCTCCGGCAGGTGCGACCCGTCGCCAAGCATCTCCGGCGCAGCGCCGCTGTTGCCACTTCCTCTCGGAGCAATCTGCAAAACTCCGGCTGCTTCCACGCATGCACTGAAGCTTCCTCCCTCCCACCGATCCGCATCAGCCGCAGCAATCCGGAGCAGCTGCTCGCCGGCCCGCCCAGCCCAGCCACTCTGTGCTCCAGGCGGTTGGCGGCGAGAACAACCATGCGAGCGCGTGCTGGTGCTGTGCTGTGTGCTCAGTGCTCTGCTTGCTCTGTAATGGATGAGCAAGGCGACAATGCCATAGCGTGACACCCATGTCCTCTTGCCGTTTTCCTACAGAAAAATAAAAGAAGAAATACACTTGAAAATTAGAATACATCTCTAGATTTGTGGCCACCAAATATGTGAACCGTATATCTCTAGATTTGTGGCCACCATCGCCTATAGAAAATTTGATGGATTAAAAACTTAGAAAATTATTTTTTTCTTTCCAAAATAGTTCTTTATATGCTAATTAGATAATAGTTTTTTATGAGTAATTTATACATACACAGTGCCCCTGCCTTCAAAGATATTACAAATATTTCTTTCACAGCTTACAGCTTCACAGCTATTCTAACCAAACGGACTTCTGCTTTTGCCACAGCTGCTTTCTCACAGCTCACAGCTCACAGCAGCTTTTGCAAAAGTTACGGCTCAACCAAACACACCCTAAGCCCACTGGAGTAGGGAAAGAAGGGGAAGAGCTCACCGGAGTTGGGGCGTGGTGCAGCCGCCTAGGAGGTCTCCAGAGATGAGAGAGGGAGAGAGGGTGCGGGCGTCGGTTGAGCGTCACCTGACAGATAAGCCAAACATGAAGCAAATGAAGAGGAGTAATTTTGTATCATAAAATGATTTAATGTACACAATGTTGTAGAGATAAGATTTTTTTTAAAAAAAAATCCACCTAGCAAACTGGTCATTGGTTGCCTAGAAAGGTTCCTCATCTATTTGGTGGACAAGGCATAGCAAGACATACATAGAAACCAACTCTATCTAACTAGATACTCCTTGTAACGAACTAGAAAACCTTTATGTAAGCCAGTCGGGACTCTATCTATAACCCCACCCCTGAACTATATAAGGCGGGGTAGCGAGCCCTCAATCGGTACCTCAAGACAACGAGCTCCAGTCCTTGGGTTAGCAGCAGGATTAGTGGAAGAATTATAATATGTTGCTCCCTTTAATTGTTTAACTGCAGCATGGAGTTGGCAACATGTCATTCCTGCTGCCTTGTATCTAGGTATTTAATTCTCTCCCTCAAAACTTTTCACCTATCACATTTGGACACATGTATGGAGTATTAAATATAGACTAAAAAATAACTAATTACACAGTTGCGACAGCTTTGTGAGACGAATCTTTTAAACCTAATTAGTCCATGATTTGACAATGTGGTGCTACAGTAAATATATACTAATGACCGATTAATTAGGATTAAAAAATTCGTCTTATGGTTTCCTCACGAGTTTTATAATTTATTTTTTTTACTAGTAACTGAAAACCCCTTCCGACATTCTATAGAACATCTGATGTGACAAGTCAAAACTTTTCACCGGATATTTTTTTTAAAACATGGCAGGAGCTTTGCCTCTCAATTAAGATAGGAATAAGAGTTTATGTACAGAATGGCCAAAGGCCTAAGGGCCCCAAAGGGCACACATCGATCATACATTATCCGTTATAGGTGCATTGATCACACTAATTGGAATTGTTGAACACCCTTCCATGTAGTTCGATATCTTCTTTGGCTCTAGAGGCCACCTGCCTTGCGTCCATGAAGCTGTTCTGGAAAATCCTCCTATTCCTTTTCTTCCAAATATTCCAGAACGTGTAGATAACCACACCGTTGAAGTATCGCCACCTTTGCCTTGGGATTTTGGCAGCCACTTGTTCCCACCAAGCACCAACTTCTGTTGGCTGGGTCTGCGGGTGTATGAGATCGGCATCATAATGCTCCTATGCTAAGATGAGACTCCGGATTTCTTTAGCGACGGGACACAACAAGCACAAATGAACACCCCGGGCCAGGTACTAGCTAGTGTACCTCTGTAGTTGGTGAAATCTCACCTCTACTTGTGTATGTGCACACACTGGGCAATGCAACAAAGAGAGTATTTCAGTTCCTGCACTTGCTGTGCCCTGTGTTGTGCGTGTGCTGTGTTCTGTGCTCAAGTTCTATTCATCTTCTACCTAGCCGTGAGTTGTGTGTGTGAGGGAGCTGATTGCTCACCTTGCAGGTGGCTGGATTGCCAACCGCCTTGTCATTGTGCTTGTTAAAGGTTTGTAATACAACGCTGCATCACACTATAACCTGCACTTCACCTTCCACTGCACCTCAACAGAATGCTCGATCAGTGAAATGTTTCGGTTTCCCAGCTTGTTATGGGCCGTGATAACAGAAGGGCCGGTCCTGGCCTCGTGGGTGCCCAGCCCATTAACGGATACACGGGGTTACATTTGAAGATTATAAACAGGCTGGGCCGAGGCCCACTTTGCCAATCTTCGACGGGAATTCGATCTTGACGTCATCATGCTGGCGGCGGACGGGGTGGGCGGCGAGCTGTAGTGCGGCCACCAGGCGCCGGCACCGGTGCCGGTGCCAGCCGCGGCCAAGCTGCCGGTCAGGGTCGCGTGGTCGGACCACGAGAAGCAGAGTTGCGCCTGCCCACCAAGTACGTGCTCCATGTCTGTTTCTGCTTGTAATCCATGAATGCATTCGCTTGTCTGTTGTCTCTCTGTCTGTCATCTTCATTATCAGACAGCGCCGATCACGCAAGACCTTAGCATCTTCGAGAACGAGCTCTACTTGTGTTCTCAAATGAGAGAGTAAGGAAGTGCATAGGGAGAGGCTAATTTGCAGGATCGGTAGATAGCCTGCGAGAGGCTTCCTTCTCCGAGTGCACAGAGCATGCTCGATGCAATGCCTCCACAGACGCGCGCCTTCTCTTTGTTTTGCTGTTTGTTAATTTCATGGAGGCGTTAGCGAAGGGCCTCTATTATTTGCTTTGTCATTAGCAAACCCCATTGCGGACAGGGGAGACACCAATGAAGCAAGCGCACGCCTGAAGTTTGCACGTGGATCCCGTCGAGATCCCCTAAGCTTGCTGTTGATTCTGCCTCTGCTTGTTCCCTTTCACTGCCCTTGCAGACTTGCCTCCTCCCTCTCCTCTGCCTCTGCCTTGCTCGTCCTGTGCACACCTCCACACAGCATGCTACGACCTGAGTGTCAAGGCTCACCATGATCAAACAGCTCCAGCCGGGCATCGTTGTCCCATGGCCTGAGTTGGTCGCCATCACCGTCGCTGCTCTTCACCAAAGCTCTGACACGATGAAGATTGATTGGGGAGTTGTACAGTAACCTACAGCTCCTATACAGCCCAATAGGCCTCATTTGGCAAGCAGGAATTTTTTTTACTATTCCTGCAATTTTCCATGAAATCAAATTGACTCATACAAAATTCTTGTACGCGATTTCTATGAAATTTCTGCGTTCCAAATGAGCTCTTAATTAGAAAATTTCTACATATACATAAAACTCCGCTTCGAGTGCATAGGGCATGACCACAAATGTTGGTTTGAAAGCACTGGTTCTTATATACTTCCACTGTCCCTAAATAGTTGTCATTCACGCTTCCCCGAGAAATAACTTTCAATATTTAATTTTATATAAAAATATTAATATTTATGGTACATAATTAATATCACTAGATAGATCGTTGAATCTATTTTCATAATAAATTTATTTGGAGATATAAATGTTGTATGCATTTTCTATAAATCTAGTCAAACTTACAACATAGAAAAAAACGACAGCTATTTAGAGACGGGGGAGAAATGCAATAGCAATAAATATATTATAACACAGACAGCTTCAGTAATGAGTTTCTGCGTCCAGCCAAACCATAGTGCAGCACACGGTACATTAACAAGTCAAATGTGCACACAAGCATCGCACTTATTACATGAAACCATGCATGTAGCATGATGTTTCATAGGAAAGCCTTGCAATCCAGCTCCATCAGCATAGAGCCATAGACACAACCATTCCCAGGCACACATGTAGTATAACCACACAGCTGACACATGTAGAGAACAAACGCGCATGCATGCGCAACACACAATAAACACACGACGGCAAGCCATACAAGCATACAAATGCAAACCATTTGGATTGGGGGGGGGGGGGGGTGGTGTTGGATCCGATGTGACTGGATGAAAGGAAGGACCTTCAGTTCCTCCAACGCCAACCCTTATTCTTCCATAAGAATCGGGATTTTGTAGCATGGCCCTCTTCTAGCGGGTTTCCTTTTGCTTGGTCTTGATTTTCTGATTCATAGTGTGTAAAATGAATTCTGTTTTTAAGCTTATTAATGGTTTCTCTCACCTTGTTAGGGACAAAGTCACCCTTGAACTCAAGCTCCTTCAATCTCGGAAGGTTATCAATGCCGGAGAGAGAATTTATCTTGGTGAAGGTCCAGACAAACCTCTTGAGCTTCGGACAAGATCCAGCAGTGAAACTGATATCCATGATATCGCACTCAACAATCAGAAGGTTGAGCTTTGGGAACTCATTTGGTTTGAAAGTAAGCTGGCTTTTGTCATAAGATTTGTCCAAGAGAACTAAACAGCGTATGGTTGGCTTCTCTCTGCGAGGATTTCTAGATCAGCTTCCTTCAGCATTGTACCACGAAGAGTCACCTTGGTTATTCCTTTAGCACTTTCAACCAATGAAAGGAACATGTTGGTCTTGTTGACAGTGGTATTGGGGTTGATAGTGACAACATCAATATTGTCATTGGTGGCGGGGGCAGAGGCATCGGTGTTTGTGGTGGGGGGCACAGTGACATCGTTGGTGGCTATGGGAGTGTTGGCAATTCCGGTGATGGGGGCGGTAGACGTAGTGGGGTCACTATTGGTGCTAGTAGTAGAGGCATTGCTGTCACCGGTTGGGGTGGCAGTATCAGTGGTGGTGTTGGAGGTGGTGGTGGTGGTAGCGGCGGTATTAAGGGCAGCGGTAGCATTGGTGGTGGTTCCACGAGTACTGGTAGTTTCAATGGTGGTGGTGCCAGCAGCAGTGGCATCGATGTTGTTGTTGGTGGCAGCAGCAGTAGTGGGGGCAGCGGTAACGTTGGTGTTGGTTCCACGAGTACTGGTAGTTTCAATGGTGGTGGTGGCAGCGGCAGTGGCATTGATGTTGTTGTTGGGGGTGGCACTGGAGTTGGTAGCGGTTACATCAGTGATATTGTTTTTGCCTCCGCCATTGTTGCCGTTGTTATTATTTTGGCTACTACTGCTGCTGGTGGCCTTCCTATCGTTGCTGTTCAGCTCAATCTCCTTCAATCTTGTGAGTTTGTCAACTCCAGAAAGGTTTAGGCCATCACTGAGGGGCAATACAATCTTCTCGAGCTCACCACCGGTTTTTTCATCAAAAATGATGTCAGTCATGTTGGAGCCTTCAACAAGAAAGTATTTGAGACGTTGGAATTGACCCTCCTTGAATGTGAGCTTGCTGTCGTTGTATGCCTTGTGCTTGAGCCTGAGACATAGTAACTTAGGAAGATTGGCGAGGGTCTCTAGGTCTTTCTGGCTCAAATCAGTTTTACTTAGAGATACCTTGGTAAGAGGATTATTATACTTGTCCTTTCTGTCCTCCAACAATAATTCAAGAAGTTGCACCTTCTTTGTGGTTCCACTTATGCTTAGGCTCTCAAGAACCTTGAGATCCTTTTTTGTCAGGCTAGAGCAGTCAATACTAGTATCCTGTGACCCTTCGCCAGAAGAAGTGGCCCTGTGTCCGGCTTTGGGAACAATAGTGATTGACAGAGACCGAAGGCAATCACTAAGGTTCCAGATTGCTTGAAGCAAACTCTTGAGGTGTTTCCTCCTGTCCTCGATAACCACGCCAAGCTTCCTCATCTGGCACAGCGTTCCAATGTCCATCAAATCTTGAGGGGCCCGTGGCTTCACACTAGACAGTACCTCCATGCCTTCCATGTTTTCAACCTTTTCAGGAATCTCGGTGCTGCCTGGGATTGCTGGATCAGTAGTGTGACCAGCCAGCAGGCGCTTCAGCTTTAGGAGGCGTACATTCCTTGTTGCCGACGGTGACACCTCAGTCTGCCGGATATCCAATACCTCCAACTCGTGTAGGCTGTTAATTTCACTGTGCAGCTGGGTGATATTTGTTCCCCTTAGGCTCAGGTACTTGAGCAGCTTTATCTTGCGGCAGATGTTCTTGAAGTAGCGCTTGCTGTTGTCGCCAAAGCAATGGCAGCCTTCTAGATCTAGGACCTTGAGCAGGGAAAACTGAGATGGTTGAGAGAGGTTACGCAAGAAGTCCTCGATCTTGTTAGAGCCACGGAGACGAAGATCATTGGAAATGGAGAAGTGACGGGCCAGGTGATGTGAAAGGCGTGTCTCCATGATGCGCTGTTTCTCGGCAATCCTGGTAATGAACCCATGAATTAGATCACCCACCATGCAGCTCTTGACCTCTCCTGTAGCACCAATGTCAGCAGGATAAACAAGCCATTGGTCAATGAGCGCATCAAAGCAACGCCTGGCTCTGTTAACTGAACTGGACCAGCGCCAGTCTTCTGTAGTTATCAGCCCTTCAACGACCCACCGTCCGATCAAGGTCGACCGCCTGATCTTCTGTCCTGGCCGGAAGATGGCGAGGTACAGCAGGCAGGACTTGTATTCTTTCGGCAGATCATTGTAAGAGAACTTGAACATCTTCTTAGCAATACTAGCAAATGATCTTGGAGAAACAGCCTGCAGGGTGCTGTGAAGGTTGAGTAGTTAGTTCTTCACTGCTCCTCTTGGGGTTGGCATACAGAGCATGAGCGAAGATCTTCATACAGAACTCATGTGGCTCACACTGGTCCAAGATGGCGTACAAAATCTGGGGGCTGTAGTTCCTGTGCTGTCTTGTAAGTTTGAGCACGGTATCATGGTATAGGCCAACAAGGGAATACTGTATAGGTTCCTGATGCTGTGGATGGCAATACTGCTTGGCTTTCTGGGTGCTTGCTGTTGTGGTAAAGATCAGTGTACCAATGACGCTGCCACCTAACAGGCTGAAAGCACTGCTTCTGGTCTCCTCCCATCTGGATCCATCCATTGTCTCATCATCAGTGTTAAGGATAATCAGGGCCTTTTTACGATTCAGGAGATCCTTTATCCTGTCCACCATCCATTGGATCTTTAGTCGCTCTCTAACCTTGCACCGGATTTGGTTTATCTTCTCTGTGGCTTCTCTGACAATATCATCTGAGATTGGATCCTCACTCTCAGCAGGTCTACTTGCTTGCAGCTGCTTGCCTGAATTATTATCTTCCTGCAGGTCCTGGAGCATCTCTGTAACCTTCTGGATCATTTCTTTGATTTGATCCTCGACCATCGCAGCAGCAGTACTACTAGTAGTAGTGGCCTGCAGGGACTCACTACTGCCGCTGCTGGTCTTGTGGAACACCTCCAGTAGGATGTCTTTGTACTGGCTTTCCTGGAGATGAATCTTTGCGGTTTCTTCTCCTCCTTCTATATTACTTTTAAGCTTCTTGGCAGCCTCCTTGATGATGATGTCGCTCCATCGTTCTAGTGTAGCTGTAGGCATGGCTTTCTTGGTCACTTGTTCATCTGCAGTAGCCAGTTTCACCAGCCACGCGATGAGTACGAATAAGTCTTTACCAGAGATTTCTTGATTGATGTTTTTCTTCTGCTTCAAGTCCAGCCGCAGCTGCTCGCCCTTGGCTTGCATAATCTGTATCTTGACCATGTGAAACTTCTCGTTGACGTCCATTTCTTTGATTTTGTCCTTGATCTCATCAAACACATCCCTTTTTTCCCAGTAAATGTCCCATTTCTCTGCCTCCGGATCTATCTTGAAACCTGATATGAATTGTTCTTTGTCTTTATCTGTGACTCCTGGCTTGATCTTGAGCGCCAACGCCCGCAAGATGTAGTAGAGGATATCCTTAGGTCGTGGCGGAGAACCCCAGTCCCAGTGCACTGTCGGGATGTCAACCGAGACGACGACCACACTGTGACGGGAATGCTTCTCTGCCACGGCCAAAGCTTCATCCATAATACTAGTGCTGCCTCCGCCGCCTCCGCCTCCGCCGCCGCCGCCGTCATCATTGTCATCGTCATGGTCGTCGTCGTCGTCGTCATCATCATTGTCGTCGTCGTGGTCATCCTCATTGTCTTCGTTGTCCTCCTCCTCCTCCTCCTCCCCCGCCGCCAGTCTCTCGGGTGCTACAACGACGGCGACGGATGATCCCGCTTCTCTGGGTGGTCGTCTCTTCTGGTCCTGCTGCTGCTGCTGTCGGGTCCTGGTGTCGGTTTGCCCACGTATCCACGCGGTGAGCTTCGCCTCCAAGTAGTCGTCAAGGGTGGGAGGCTCGAAGAAGGCCCTTAGACCAGAATCAGTCGCCGTCGTCGCCGCCACCAGCTGGCGGTCAAACTGAAGCTCGTCGTCTCCCGCCCGTCACCGGCCAATTTCGCCGCTGCCGCCACCCCCCAGCAGAAGCCGACGACGACTGCCTTTCTGCTGCCGCCGACGCCTTCTCGGGGACCTCCACGCCGTACCTGAGCCGCCGCTCACCGACGTCGCGCGCCCTGTCCTTGAGCTCGCGCGCAGCTGCACGGCGGCGCGGTGCTGCGCCACCAGCTTCCGCAGGGAACCAGGGAGCCCACCACAGGTAGCGGAGGGGCCCGCCCTTGGGGAGGTGGATCTCCGGGTTGCCGCGGTACAGGTAGAGGTCGATGCAGTTGTTGCAGTCCTGGGCGAGCAGCCGGACCTGCCCCATCCACGTCCGGACCTGGGGGTCGTGCTCGCCGCTCAGGGGGCACCGTCCGGGCCAGGTGCTCCAGGAAGCTGTTCATGCTCTCCATCTCCTCCTTGATGAACTGCACGTCGCCCCGGACGCCACCCAGCAGCGCCGCCTCGTTGCGGATCACGCCCAGCAGCGAGCTCACGGCGCCTGACGCGAGCTCGGCCATCGCTCCGCCGGCCAAGCAGGCAGCGTGCTGGTGTGTTGTTGTTCAGTTAGTTTAGCGGTCGGCAGGCTGCCGTACGTGCCTAGCTAGGGTTAACTTGCAACTTGTCGAGAACTGGAGATGCATTCTGCATCACAGCATGATCCCTACGTGCAGGGATTTTTGTTCTTCACGTGCTACGCCAAGACACGCTGGGCAAAGGCAAAGTATCAGCAGCTGATGCCTATAGCTAAGCTTGTGAGCAGCTGCCCATGGCTCCCCAAGCATGGGTGTAACTATCAAGACTCAGTTCGATACTTTGTTTTTTTTTCCTGTCAACTTCAATTTTTAGCTTTAGCTTTGTCTTTAAACTTTTCTAACTGTAACCAAGCTTTCAAACTTTTTTTTTAACTTCACATTCAAATAAATGCAGTGTCAAGACATGCATGCATATTTCATGGAATTTGATGTTGGAGATGCTGGTGCATTTATCTCAACCTCACAGTTTGCCAAAGGAAGTTGTAAGACCGATGACAAATCTCACCCTCCATCTTTGTCGATTCAGATTGAAATCAGGTAACAAAGGACAGCCTTTACTGGTCCCTCCGTGCTGAACTGATCTTTGGGCCCTGCTTTTGGGTGGAGTACCTGATTCATTGCCCTCAGCTACAACCACCATTTTGCTTGGGAGCTTCTATTCCACGCACAAGCCATGCATCATTCTTCCCAGCCCATTGGAGCTTTCATCATTGGGAAGGAGAGGAAGCACTTGATTCTTTGCCCTCTGTCACAACTCTGCCATGAGAACTTGTATTCCAAGCACAAATCATGGTCTTCACGTGCGCGCCCTGCCATTCCCTTCTGATCAACTTCGAAATCAGGTAACAAGGTGGTTCCTAGAGACGCACCAAGAGACAGCACAAGATTCTGATGTAATATGTGGATTTGCCATGCCTACAATGAGAAGTTTAGCCTGAGCTCTTGCCTGCGTAGTTTCCTAAAAATAAAGCACAATGAGAAGTTTATTTTTGAACTAAAATGAGGTGGTGTTTGATAGTAAATGTTAACCAAAATTTTTTTAACTAAAATAAGGTGGTATTTGATAGTAAATGTTAACCAAAATCTTATTTGCAGGTGGGTGCATTGGCTTCGATTGTGAGCGTTGTAGCAACAAAATAATGACCAAAAGGAGATGATGACTTCTCTACGCCGATCAATATATAGTCAAACAGCAATGTAGTATGGCTGGAGTTTTTTCTTGCATAATTAGTTTTTGATGTTTCCATTTGTGAGACTATTGTCATGACCATTTACCGGCGCATTTTGCTACATGTTTGTAGTAGTATATAATAATTGTGGACTGAAGATGGCTGAAGATGAAACTTTATCCCCATTATTATCTAAAAGAAGTGCCGAACCATATCATTCGTTGTGGGTGCATGTTGATAATTTCCGTAATGCATCACACTGGTCAAATAATCATGTCATGACTACTTGATGATATAATGTTGAAGCGCTTATCTCTCATATACTGCCTTTACACAAAACTTAATTTGAAGGTTATGCAGGCCGGCCTCTTCCGAACCATGTTCCCTTTCTAACCTGTTAGCATATCAGTAGTCTTATGAAGTCAGTAAGAGCATCTCCATCAGCTCACCAATATTTCATCCCCAATAGAGTGATATTGGTAATCACCAATACTGTTTTTCTAGACTATTAGAAGAGATGCTCCAACAGATCACCAATAATCTTCCCCAATAATATAGGGTCCACCTATTAGAAGAAGGTGATAGTCATGGATACTGTGGAAGATGGTGAAAGTTAGTGGTGCACCCCAGCTATTGGGGGAATGCAACTCCCCCTTTATATGAGAGGAGATGGAGGATATATTGGTGATCACCAATAAAAGGGGACCATATAGTGGAGCTATTGGAGAAGTAAAATTGGTCCATCTTCTTCAATATGGCAGATTTATAGGGATGAGGGATGAGAAATGAGAGCTGTTGGAGATGCTCTAAGTCTCGGACCTGTTCTTGTTCCGCTTTCCCTACCTTTTGGTGAAAGTTGCAGGCCGGCCCCTGGTTCTTTGTTAAAGATAAAGTTGTAAACCTGCACACTATAATTTGATGCTAAATCTCCAAGTAACTTGTCACCAGTTGTGCACATCCTCTCCATCTTTAATTCTTTACGTATCCAACAAAAGAAGGTTAGGGATGCCATTGATTAGCTGGCTGGCTCATTTGATTTTTGTTCTTTACTTTTTGTGGAAACGTAAAGAGGAAACAGCTGCTGATTCTTGTCCCCCCCCCCTCCCACCCCCCCCCACTTTTTTTTTTTTTTTTTTTGTCTCTGATACGATTTTGGCAGAGGAGTTTCTTGTGTTCCACGAACAAGTCGGAGACGATTCCACATTGTTTGTTACGATTCTGTCATGTTCCACATATAAGTAACGTGCACAAAGTGTCAAAATTTTCATGCAAGAAACCAAGAAGGCAAGAACTATCAATTCCATGTGACATAGAAACCCACTTTTCAAATGCTACACAATGTATATGAGATACTTTCAGATCTCATGTCTGACTTTGCATAGGATGGTATACATCTAGCTATAGTCTATATGATGGAAATTTTTAATTCCCGCAAGAGCGCATCGCACAATAGGTAGTCGTAATTAACACGACTGTTATGGCATGAACTAATAGATTTGTCCGATTCGTATCAAAACTTCAATTATCTACAAATTACTCATATTTCGTGAAGACTCGTGAAGTAGTGATGATTGACTACAGAACAGGATATTGCAAACATCGCACAGATTTAATTCTAGTTAAGAAAAAATGAAAAGAAATTGTGTACGTGGTCATGGAGCTCCGGCATAACCCTAGAGCGCCTGTGGTGGCTTCTTCCTCCCCCTCCTTCTGTGGCGGCAATGAACTCCCGCCATGGAGCTCCTCCAGCCCAACCTAGCTCGGCCGCCTTCCGCCGCCAGGGCCCCTAAACCAACCTGCCACCCTACACACCGCAAGGCCGGTCTTCCTTCCCCTAACCCAGAGAGAGAGAGAGAGAGTGGGCGCAGGTCGAGTGTCACTTGACGGATAAGCTGAACATCAAGCAACTAAAGAGGAGTAATTCTGTATAATAAAATGATTTAAATATATGTTTAATTAAATCCTTTAATGTGTATAATGATCTAGAGATAAGATTTTTTTTAAAATTTTCACCTAGCAAACTGGTTATTGGTTGCCTAGAAGGGTACCTCGTCTAGTTGGTCGACAAGGCATAGCAAGACATATATAGAAACCAACTCTATCTGACTAGATTTCCTCATAACGAACTAGGAAACCTTTATGTAAGCCGGTCCGGACTCTATCTATAACCCCACCTGGACTATATAAGGCGGGGTAGTGAGCCCCTGATCGGTACCTCGAGACAACGTCCAAAAAATCTTGTGGAGCTCAAGTCCTTAGGTTAGCAGCAGGATTAGTGGAAGAATTATAATGAAGCTATTTGGCAGGACTTATAAGCCGGCTGATAAGTCAAAACACTGTTGAAACAGCTGTTTTTCTATGAGAAAAAAATACTGTGGGCTGATAAACTGAAATGGCTTTTTAGCTGAAGCGAACATAGCCAATATGTTGCTCCCTTTGACTCTTTGACTGCAGCATGTAGTTGGCAACATGTCATTCCTGCTGTCTTGTATCTAGAAGCAGTGGCAATAGGCCATAGCTTGTAGTGGCTGGTGTATAATTCTCTCCCTCAAAATTTTTCACCTATCACATCTATGTAGACACATGCATGGAATATTAAATATAGACTAAAAAGTAACTAATTACATAGATTGCGATAGCTTTATGAGACAAATCTTTTAACTCTAATTAGTTCATGATTTAACAATATGATGTTACAACAAATATGTACTAATGACAAATTAACTAGGATTAAAAAATTCGTCTCGCGGTTCCCTCGCGAGTTCTGTAATTTGTTTTTTTTATTAGTAATCAAAAACCCTTCTAACATTCTATAGAACATCTGATGTGACATGTCAAAAATTTTCACCTCAAGATTTAAACACCTAGCTAGTTGGGGCTGTGCCCTGTGTTGTACGTGTGCTGTGTTCTGTGCTCAAGTTCTATTCATCTTCTGCATAGCCGTGAGTTGTGTCTTGTGAGTGTAAGGGAGCTGATTTGCTCACCTTGCAGGTGGCCGGATTGCCAACAGCCCCCACCCTGTGTCATTGTGCTTGTTAAAGGTTTATAATACAACACTGCATCACACTAAACCTCACTTCACCTTCCACTGCACCTCACCTGTAACAGAATGCTCGATCAGTGAAATGTTTCAGTTTCCCAGTTTGTTGTGGGCCGTGATAACAGAAGGGCCGGTCCTGGCCTCGTGGGTGCCCCAGCCCATTAACGAGTACACGGAGTTGCTTGAAAGTTATAAACAGGCTGGGCCGAGGCCTACTTTGCCAATCTCGACGGGAATTCGATCTCGACGTCGTCGTGCCTGACGGGGTGGGCGGCGAGCTGCAGTGCGGCCACCAGTCGCCGGCACCGGTGCCGGTGCTAGCCGTGGCCAAGCTGCCGGTCAGGGTCGCGTGGTCGGACCACAAACTATCGACTCTTGATATGCTTGCTATATGGGTGTAAATTTTACAATTATGGTATTGATATATTATTGGGATATGTTCCTTTCAATGATGGAGAAGTCAAAAAGCATGTATACTACATCCGTCACTCGGGCAAATAATTGCTATAGAAAAAGTAGCTTTATCCTTTTTTGAGAGGAAGTAACTTTATCATTGGAGTAACTTTATCATTGGAGATATAATAATAGGTAGTAGGTAAATTTCTCATTGGAGATCTGATAATATTGAAGGTAGTAGGTGCAAATAGGTATTGGACATTGAAAATTTTCTCAAAGTGTCACTTAAACTTGTCGTTCTTTGGGTGCCAGCTTAATATGACACCCATGATTAAGTTAGTACTTTGCAAGTGAACCCTAAATCCTATATTTCACTCGGGCAAACCATATATACCTTTGTGACCTTTATTTCATACTTTTGTTCATATTACATGCCATGGTTTCTAGCATTAGTGGCAATTGCATGCTTTAATTACAATTGGTGGCCCCAAAATATTGCAAGTACATATAGCTCAAAAGTTATTTGGTATAAAATCTCTAGTTTCATATGCACAGTAACAAAATTTAGGCTCACTGTTATACTCAAGGGGAAAAAGGAATGAACACCTTAGACGTGAGTGAGCTCAGCACCACAACTTTTAGCCTGGCAAGGTGTAACAAATAAGCTTTTTAGTCCGTAGCCAACTTCACTAGCCCATTTGTGAACCATTTACAATCTTTAGTACATTTCAACCCCTATCCATGTGAATTATATTTCTAAAAGAATATATATTAATTATTGGACTTTTTATTTAGTTGAAATAAGCTTCTCTTGTTTATGTAGGTATTGTAGGTGGTCTTTTGATCATAGCAATTCCTGTGTTGGTCACACTTATTCTCAAAGAGAGAAGAAAGGTGAAAGAATTTTTTGAAAAAAATGGGGGCCCTACACTAGAGAAAATCAACAACATTAAGCTCTTCAGAAAGGAGGATCTAAAGCCAATTTTAAAAAGTATCAATCTTATCGGACAAGGTGGTTTTGGTGAAGTTTATAAGGGGTATCTTGGTAATAATAATCAACCAGTTGCAGTTAAAAAGCCCGAGAATGTTGCAATGAAGAAGCCTGGTGATGATGTCTTAGCACAAAATGACCAATTCGCAAAATGAGGTTGTTATTCAATCTCGAATCATTCACAAGAATATTGTCAAGCTCATAGGTTGTTGCCTTGAAGTTGATATGCCAATTTTGATCTATGAGTTTGTGTCCAAAGGTAGTCTTGATGACATACTACATGGTAGCAGCACTATGCCTCTTAGTTTGGATCAACGTCTAGATATTGCTGCACAATCAGCCGATGGTCTAGCTTATACGCATTCAAAAACTACAACATCAATTCTGCATGGTGATGTTAAACCAGCTAATATACTTTTAGATGAGAACTATGTGCCAAAGATCTCTGACTTTGGTATATCTAGGTTGATTGCCATAGATAAACAACACACCAGTTTTATCATTGGTGACTTGAGCTATATGGATCCAGAATATCTTCGATCTGGCATATTAACCAATAAAAGTGATGTCTATAGCTTTGGAGTTGTTGTTCGTATTTCTAACGTCACCACTAAAAGATAGAGCTAAGCCCTAGTCCTAGTGACGGCGCCGTAAATACCGTGGGTATTATAATTACTTGTCATTAGCAACTAGCCACTTTTGAATTACTAATATTCCCGAACATGAAATAGGTTGTCATCCCCGATTATATTGCTAGGAAGTTATTATAGATTTATATTATACTATTGTGACTAGGCGTATAAATGTATGAATAAGATATAAATGTAAACTAATGGGTTCTCGCAAGTTTTACGATAATTATACCGTTGTAGCATTTCACCTAGGGAAGTATCCAGGGTTGTCGATTTATAATTATACCTCTAGGAAGGCTATGTGTCAAACTATTATTGTCATATTGATGGAGTACATGGATAGTTGATATTAATTAACACTCTAATCTAATCAGGCAGAGGTCACAAGATAAATAAAGATAAATATGGGTGATAGCATAATCATCAAGTATCATAATTAAGGATAATCATCGAGCATCTTACTAGTCATAATCATAGCTAACCATTAAATAAACTAAGGAAATAAGTCTATAACTGCGTCAATTGAATAACTCTAACTAGTGCAACTACATCTAATCATCATTGCTAAATTAACCCTATATCATTATTACATGTAAAGAGGCATCAACTAATGAGGATATTACGACAATGAAGTCACCTCCTTCGCGACCGCGCCCATGCTAGTCCTACATACGGGGTGGACTACAGAGGAACTAACGTAGTCGTCACCTACGCAGACTACCACACGTCCCGGCATGTCGTGGTGCACTCGCAGATAAACAAGACATCTAGACACCACGCCTACATATCGCCTATCATCTACCCATTGTACATATGGATAAACGCTATACGAGCAATTACATGAATTCAATAAGATCAAAGTAACTAAACTAGACATATAATTAAAGTAGACAATGACTAATGCAATTAAGAACATATGAATATATTTAGAGTAAAGTCTCCCTAATCTGAATGTTGAATACAATAAAGTAACTAAGAACTAGATCTATTACCGAACTCTTGCGCTCCAAATGACGCCCGGGCTCCGTGATCCGATGAAGAACTAGATCTCCTCTACTTCTAATCTAGCTAGCTAATCCTATGAACTAGAAGGCTCTTGATGAACTTGAAGGCTCTTGATGCTTGACGGCTTGAGGCCTTGATGAATAATGAATTGTTGGCTCCTTCCGTGGGGGGTCTACCCATGTATTTATAGTCCGGTGGGATGCGCTGCGGCGCCGCAGATCAAACCGACTTAACCGACGGCCGAGATGAAAACCCTAGGCGCCGGGAGGAAGGTTCTCGAAGCAGAGGGCAGAGGCGGCAGGGGGGCGCCGCCCCCCTGTGGGGGGCCGGCCGGCCCCACCTGGTGGGGTCTCGCCCTCTCGCCCTCCCGGTGTCTTCTGAGTCTTCCCCGAAGTCTTCCCGTGGTATCCTTCGTGGCGGATAAGTTTCGTGGTTTTATTTGCACTTGAATTCCTCTTTTTCAAATTTTTCGAAATCTCCCTAGAAATTACGTAATATGCAAAACTCGTGGAAATTGTCGATAAATCCCTAGACTAGTGTGTTTTTTCTCGTTTCCTTTTGGATGAAAAGCTCTAGTAAAAGTTGACGCTAACAGATGTCAACAATACCCCCAAAGCTTTACCTTTTGCCAGTCCCCTTGGCAAACACACTAAGCCTAAATGTTTATCATATTTGGATCAGGAGTTGCTACAATGTCATTATACTTTCCAAAGTACATACTTTCAAATAAAATTCGAATCGACAATGTATACTTTAACCTTAAAACTTACTCATTTTACCTGTAATATGGGGTTTCACAAATTTTGCATAAGTCTTGAGCAGCTGAAAGATAGATCAATCAAGCTAAACACTATGTCTCAAGTTCTTTGCAATACTATCATTCCGAGTTTTTAATAGGTTTTCAGAATAAAACTCGAGCTTTGTTGTATGACACCCCTCAGATCTCTCAGTGTATGTGGTATTTGTGGTTCTCTCTTGAGGCATTAATGTTGTTATGCCTCCTATAGCTAAAGGTATATATAAAGTAGAGCTTATAGGAGTGGCAAAAACAAGGATAGGCTTACTTGCAAAACATGTATTGTAGAGTCAACTAATGGATCCACAGAGAATCGAGGCATACAATCAAACCAAGATGTGTATGTGTATGGAATATGATGGATGGGTGTATATGTATTATTTATAGCTAACTCCTATTTCTATTTTTGCTCTTTTCGAAATGACTCTCTTTTTAAAATTTATCTTAGGAAAGACATGGGCTATCTTTATTATCTCTTTTTTAGGGAGGCGGGTATCTAGTACCCATTGTTTTAATTGCTGGGACATTTGTCCATCTTTTACTCCCCTTTTCTTTTTTCTTTCTTTCTTTCTTTTTTTTTTTTTTTTCCTTTATTTTGCATAGCCACATGCATCCTTTGAATACAATAAATGAATCGAGAGGCATGATCCGACTTCGAGCATTAAAAGACAAAGGTTATCCTATAGGTTGTGGGAATTTTTTTTTTTTTTTGTGTTCTCTCCCAAAGTAGGAGGTGAACATTTTATGATGAACATGTATGGAAATATGGTGGATGATTACGATTACTCCTTAGAGTAGGAATAATACATATGTAGTCCGAGTGTGCAAATAATTTTGGTTTTAAAAGCATGACAAGACTCTCATAAGGTATACAACACAAAGTTGACTGAACTCAATGTAAAGCAAGTAGCTTAAATGTGAAATAGTTTTCCTATCTCTAAGATATTAAATTTTGGCTTTGGTAGGAATTCACATTCATCATACAAGAGCTCATCATGTAAAGTTTAGATTTTCAAAATAAATTCTCCGTAACATAGCAATGCTAGGAACAAGGTAAATAGCAGCTCAACTTTCATGAATCATATCAATTAACTACCTAGACTCAAATAAGCAAGCTTATACCTCCACAATTAAGGTTCGTAATAAATTCTCCAATTAAAATAACAGTGCTTAAAACCTAGGAGATTTTAAGTTTGGCACGTAGGTACTTAGTAAGCATTATAACAGAGCAACTATTCATCATCTCCAGGACAATTTTAATGTTCATCAAATTTAATAGCTCTAGCCTGACTAAGTTTAAACTCTAATAAATATGAAACTAAATATTTATCATTTTTATAATATCTAGTATCTAATATCAAACATAAGACTCTATGACTTTGTGGACCTTCATGTGCCCACATATTTTTGGTATTTTTATATTTTTTTTATGATGCTATTGTGAACCTTCATGTGCTCACATATTTTTGGTATTTTATGACTATTTATAGCAGACTCAAAAATCGCTTAGGTGTAGTCACCTGATAACTAGGGGATGCTCCTCCCCCAAGCTTGATGGTTGCACTATCTGGTGTAGATGTTCTTTTTAGAGCGATCTAGCCAAAGCGGACCTAGTGGTTGCCACCGATAGTCTCTCTCTTAATGTCGCTCCTGCATAAATACTCCACAAGAAACCAAAACTCGAGGCTCGAATATAATTATGGGTTAGCGGTCACCAAAAGAGTAATTGATTATCTCTATGAGTTATCTTTAGGTGTTGTCCAATTTAATCAGATTTAATTTTTTAATCTCTCTCTCTTTTTTTTTTAATGCAAACAATTTAAACATGAATGCAATATTTTTGGTGTTTTATTTTTATGCCACCACAAAGGATATTCCTTCGAAAAATACCATAGGGTATCAACATGGGGCTTTAATGATGCAAAGGAATAACGCAAAGAAAATATTTTAAATTTAATATGGTTTAATATGTTAATGCTATAAATTGAATTTAAACTACTAATGCACTTAATGAGATAACTACCATTCTAACCTTATGGCTAGGGTAATGAATTTTAAAGTCTACCGACAGGGACTTAGACGTAAGTAAACACTTACTTACCGAGTGGGTTCATCGTGCGAGGTAACCTCGATCCAACTCTCCGTCTTGTGGTGATGCGTTGCATGCTTCCTTCCATTTTGCTTCTGGTCTCTTTTTTGCTTCTTTCTCTTCTTCTTTGTTCGCCTTCTCCCATGCTTCTAATCGTGCTCGAATCTCCTCCTTTTCTTCCTTGGCGAGCTGGTCCATCCTTTCTACTTCTTCGCCCAAAGAACTCCAAATGGGTACGTGCGTGTTCTCTTCTTGCTCCGGGAAACGATCTTCATATTTCACGACCTTGCCAGAAAGTCTTCCCAACCACAGTGAGGCCGAAAGCAGACCGACGGTGTGCTTGGCGCCTTCTCCCCGTTATTTAATTGCTTTCTTCCCGGTAGGTAGGTTGAAGTGGATGTGTCCGGACCCAATGTAGATGTTGGCGTTGGCGTGTAGAGGAACGGTCTTCCCAAGAGAATCGGGAATCATCGTCTTCCCGCATGTCAAGGACTAGAAAATCTGCAGGTATATATTGTCCTTGAATCCTTACCATGACATCTTTAACTATTCCTTCGAAATCTCGGTGATTGGTCCGCCATCCGCAATTGAATACATGTTGGGTATAAAGGCAAATCAAATAATTCATCGTATATACCTGTTTTGACATTACGCTGCACCGATCCAAAGATCGCAGATGGTATAAGGAAAGGTGGTGTCTTTGATTGTGCATTCAATGATTGGGACACCGGATCACCTCTCTTGATTGGAAATGGCTTGGGTAGTCGGTGATCATTTTCTATGTTGATGGCTGTAATTAGTTGAGTTGTCTCCTTAGGTGCATGTTTGGTCCTCCTCCATCTTCTGTTGTTTCTATTGTTCTTCTTCTTCGGCATTGGGTTTGATTCTTGCTCTTCTTGTTGTTGAAATTGCTTCGGGCTCTTTGGAGATTTCGGGACGCGGTTCTTGAATGTGAATCTTTCCTTCTTGTCTTTGATGGACAAGACAATCTTGGCAAACTCTGCATAGATGATGGCTTTTGTTGTGCACAGGAATGGTCTGCCCAGAATGATGGGTGCCTTCTCATCTACTCCTGTCTCCATGACCACGAAGTCAACTGGGACATATGATTGCCCCACTCGAATGACAACTTCTTCTAGTACTCCCTCAGGGTAGCAAATGGACTGATCTGCAAGCTGCAAGCGCATGTTCGTGTACAAATGGGATCATTCAATATTTTCTCATAAATTACCTTGGGCATGATGTTGACGCTTGCCGAAATCGCAGATAGCCTCTCGGAAAGTCAGGCATCCTATGGCGATAGGAATGACAGTCTTCCGTGGTCTCCCATCTTCTCTCGGTAGAGAGTGGTCAATCCACCGTACATCTGCAGCAGCTCAATATGATATTGGGTTGCATTGTGTATATCAACAAGGTTAGCGCTTTCTAGATCTTCTGGTTGGCCTGGAATCTTACCTTTCTCTAGTGGAGGTACAAAGCAGAAAGCTAATTGAGCTAATTGTGATTCTAACATTTTATTGAAGCTATGCTGATTCTTTATGGCTGAAGCAAAAGTATCCATTCTAGTATGTATATTTTCTAAAGTTTTATCATTTGATGTTAGCTTCCTAGTCATTTGATCTAGCAGTTTAGAT
The DNA here is from genome assembly GCA_015844335.1 of Chrysopogon serrulatus. NCBI lineage: Eukaryota > Viridiplantae > Streptophyta > Magnoliopsida > Poales > Poaceae > Chrysopogon > Chrysopogon serrulatus. The sequence continues at coordinate 106,925 of JADLZL010003221.1, read as the reverse complement.
TGACTAGTAACTAATTCTCTCAAAAGGTGGAAGGTTGTAACTATTGAAGTTATTACCTTGATTGTTACCTTGGTAATTACCTTGTCGAGGTTGCTTTGGTTCCACCCTTGATTTTGCTTGAGGGACGATAGTAGGTGTTGTTGATGAAGTTCACATCCTCTTGCAAAGTAGGGCAGGTGATAGCTGAATGCCCATAGTCTCCACATTCTTCACATGTCATATAGACGTGCATGACTTCCTTCTTCTCTATATCGAGCTTCTTCATAATGAGGTCTAGTTTGGCAAAGGACCATGTCGCCTTCCTTGAGATGATGGATTCCTCCTCCCTTCTTGCGAGACCGAGTACGTTCTTCATTGCATATTGAGTTGGAGGCCATCTTCTCGAGAAGTGCTTTAGCATCGGTGAGCTTTAGTGACAAGAAAGCTCCTCCAGCCGCAAAGATCAATGGACTCACGGGTGCTAGAGATTAGCCCATGATAGAAAGTCCGCATTAAGAGCCACTCCTCTATCCCATGATGAGGATAGTCTTCAATGTAGTTCTGAAATCTTTCCCATGCTTCAAAGAATGATTCATCATGTTGTTGATGGAAACTTGAAATCTTCCCACGCAGAGCATTAGTCTTGGTCAGGAAAGAACTTTGCTAGGAAAGCAGTTGAGCATAGGTCCCATGTAGTGTGTTTATCTTTGTTGATGTAGAACCACCGCTTAGCTTTCCCCAATAATGAGAACGGAAATGTCGGAGTAAGATAGCATCTTTTGATACTCCTCCGATAGTGAAGGTGCCGCAGATCTCTAGAAAGTGTTGTAAGTGTGCACTTGCATCTTCATGTCCTTTTCCACGTAATTGGCTGGCTTGAACCATGGTGATGAGAGCAGGCTTGAGCTCGAATCCATTCTCCCGGTGTTGACCGCTTCGTCCAAATCCGGATGTTTGTCGTTGTTGGGGCGTAGAATTCTCGCAGTGACTTCTCACCATGTCTTCAAACTCGTGAGCTAGGTCTTCACCCAACCGATCTTCTGCTTGTTCTTCTACTTCTTCTTCAAATTCCTCTTCCAAAGTGTTGGAGCCGGCTCCCTTAAAAGAGTTGACTTGAGCAGTGTTCTTGATGGTGACTCGAATTTCTCCCTTATTTCTGCAAGTCTTCTCTTTCTAAAGAGTTTCTCAGGGATCGTCAAGAAAAGTTCTTTGGAAGAGAAAAACCATTCATTCATCACCCCGCATAAGATAAGAAAATGATAACGACGAAGGGTGTACCCGATGTAATTAGAGATCGATTGATAATAAAAAGTTTATCCATGTATACAAATGATCAATATGTTCTAAGTTTATCGTGCCTTCCCCGCAACGGCGCCGAAAATGCTTGTTGGTATTTCTAACGTCACCACTAAAAGATAGAGCTAAGCCCTAGTCCTAGTGATTTAGCCCGTAAAATACCGTGGGGTATTATAATTACTTGTCATTAGCAACTAGCCACTTTTGAATTACTAATATTCCCGAACATGAAATAGGTTGTCATCCCCGATTATATTGCTAGGAAGTTATTATAGATTTATATTATACTATTGTGACTAGGCAGATAAATGTATGAATAAGATATAAATGTAAACTAATGGGTTCATAAGCGGACAGATAATTATACCGTTGTAGCATTTCACCTAGGGAAGTATCCAGGTTGTCGATTTATAACTATACCTCTAGGAAGGCTATGTGTCAAACTATTATTGTCATATTGATGGAGTACATGGATAGTTGATATTAATTAACACTCTAATCTAATCAGGCAGAGGGTCACAAGATAAATAAAGATAAATATGGGTGATAGCATAATCATCAAGTATCATAATTAAGGATAATCATCGAGCATCTTACTAGTCATAATCATAGCTAACCATTAAATAAACTAAGGAAATAAGTCTATAATCTGGTCAATTGAATAACTCTAACTAGTGCAACTACATCTAATCATCATTGCTAAATTAACCCTATATCATTATTACATGTAAAGAGGCATCAACTAATGAGGATATTACGACAATGAAGTCACCTCCTTCGCGACCGCGCCCATGCTAGTCCTACATACGGGGGGTGGACTACAGAGGAACTAACGTAGCTGTCACCTACGCAGACTACCACACGTCCCGGCATGTCGTGGTGTACTCGCAGATAAACAAGACATCTAGACACCACGCCTACATATCGCCTATCATCTACCCATTGTACATATGGATAAACGCTATACGAGCAATTACATGAATTCAATAAGATCAAAGTAACTAAACTAGACATATAATTAAAGTAGACAATGACTAATGCAATTAAGAACATATGAATATATTTAGAGTAAAGTCTCCCTAATCTGAATGTTGAATACAATAAAGTAACTAAGAACTAGATCTATTACCGAACTCTTGCGCTCCAGCCTGCACCCGGGCTCCGATCCGATGAAGAACTAGATCTCCTCTACTTCTAATCTAGCTAGCTAATCCTATGAACTAGAAGGCTCTTGATGAACTTGAAGGCTCTTGATGCTTGACGGCTTGAGGCCTTGATGAATAATGAATTGTTGGCTCCTTCCGTGGGGTCTACCCATGTATTTATAGTCCGGTGGGATGCGCGTGCGCCGCAGATCAAACCGACTTAACCGACGGCCGAGATGAAAACCCTAGGCGCCGGGAGGAAGGTTCTGGAAGCAGAGGGCAGGCGGCAGGGGGGGCGCCGCCCGCCTCTGGGTGGGGCCGGGCCGGCCCCACCTGGCGGGGTCTCGCCCTCTCGCTCCTCCCCGGTGTCTTCTCGAGTCTTCCCGAAGTCTTCCCGTGGTATCCTTCGTGGCGGATAAGTTTCGTGGTTTTTTATTTGCACTTGAATCCCTCTTTTCAGCTTTTTCCGAAATCTCCCTAGAAATTACAGAATATGCAAAACTCATGGAAATTGTCGATAAATCCCTAGACTAGTGTGTTTTCTCGTTTCCTTTTGGATGAAAAGCTCTAGTAAAAGTTGACGCTAACAGATGTCAACAGTTGTGCTCTTAGAACTCATTACAAGGAAGAAAGCCTCAGCTTCTGACAACAATGGCCTGCTCAAGAATTTTCTTGATGCTTACACAAAGGAGAATAGATTGATCACTGAACTAGTTGACATGGAAATTGCAACATCAGAAAATATTGAGCTTATTGATAGTATGGCAGGAATAATTGTGCAATGCCTACATCTTGACATTGACAAAAGACCTGAGATGACGGATGTAGCAGAGCGCCTTCAGTACATGGCAAAGAGATCTCGAAGGTAAATGAAAAGAAATCCAGTTTGCTAGTGAGTTGTTATACTACAGCTTGGAATCCTACTCTATAGAAAGAAATTAAGTTATCTTTTATGATATATAGTTGATTCCCTAGACTAATAAATAATAAACTAGGGATGTTTCTATTAGGCCAAAAGAAGCATGTGTGTGAGAGAGAGCATGCATGTGTTCATGTCCTTCATCATGTTGTAAACTCATGTAGTATTTATGTAATGTATATTTGTTTGTGACACTTTGTTTCTTCTCTTGTTGTCCTAAGTATATGGTATACCAGTCGGACTCATATCTTTTTATGTAGTCATGCTAATTCTTTTCAAAGTTGATCCCATGGTCGACAACCTTCTCAACTTGGGTGATCTAGTCGATTGATAAACTCTAAAGATCTTTCCTATGGTCAGGCTATTGTTGAGTGGCCTAGACAATCATCTACTGGCTAACCAATTATGGTGGATTAGGCCTTATCAATTTGCAGTTGTTATGAATATAACTCTACACCTAAGATAGAGTTGACTAAGTAGGCTGATCATGATAGGACTTGGGTGGATAAGCCAAATATGGAGCAGAGAATTATATTTTTGAGGCCATGGCAAGGGTGCCAATCTTAAGGTAGGGAATGATTGTCGATGTTCTTTTGAACAAACATTTGGCTTACTGGTCAGTCGATTCACGCACTCACCCCAAACTTGTTCTTAATGGTACCACACATCATTGTTGGAGACTCAAGGTATCACAAACTCTAGAAAATCATCGATGGGTAACAAATATTCGAGGAGCTATTAGTGATGCTCCTAAAATACATTTCTGTCTAGGAGAAGATTAGATCCATACCTTTGCGAATTTAGGAAGATAAATTTTGTGTGGTGATGTACTACTTGAGGCAATTATTCAATGACTTCTGCATGTATGGCATTTTATGTTGATTTCCCTAGCATGGCTGGTGCTAAGGTGGTATGGAAGACAAGTGCACTACCAAGAGTCAAGTTCTTCCTTTGTCTTACTCTAGATGTTCGTTGTTGGATGGTTGTGCAATGTTGGAGGCATAATCTTTAGGACCATGATGAGTGCGCTCTTTGTGACCAAGATTTAGAAACAATGGATCACCTATTAGTTGGATGCGTCTATAGCAAAGAAGTTTGGTGGTTGTTGCTCAAGGCTCTAGGTTGTTAGGCGGGCTCCACAGTTGGGGATGCCAGGTTTGTAGATTGGTGGTGTTGTCTTGAAAGAGGGTGAACATAGATATTAGACAAGGTTTTGACTCTATTAGCTCATCTCTTGGCTTTTTTGGAAAGAAAGAAAAATCATGTCTTTGAAAGAATCTCTTCTATGCCTCAAGCTCTATTGGGCATCATCCTTGAATAGGCCCATCAATGGATTATGGCCGGTTAAAAGTCCTTTGTGTCACTATAGAACTACTTAATGAGGTTTCTGAATAGCTATGGTGACCCTAATTCAAATCATGTGAAATTATTCCATCCTAATAAATCATGTTTCTGGTTTGATTTTCTTGTTTCTAGCAAGCTAGGCTTTTTGTTTATGTAAACTCCATTCTTGTCAATGAAATATGTGCTTAGGATGGTAGCTAAAAATGTCTTGTGGGGTTTGAAAATAAAAAATCCTCAAAGAATAGTTGGAGATGATGATAAGATAGGATCGCATTCCATTCTCTGTATGTGAGGAACTATCTAAATTACCCTGATTCAACTGGGTTATCTTCATCTGCCTCTACCTATCATCGGGATCATCAAATTTCATTGGTGGCAATGCGTTCCCAGCATTAACCCCCGGCAGATCTTGATTCTTGAAGTTGTCGATGGCATAGTATATAACTCAACATTTTCCTGAGGATCGGGGGAGGCCTATCCACATTGTTTGAGGAAATGAGATAGGTGGCCTCAATGTGTCACCTTAGCTGATTAGGTTAACTTAGAGGGACACAAAGAAAATTTAAATATGTTGTAAATAAATCTACTATGTTCAAGAATATAAATTAAGCACATGTTTTCTATTTTCTACAACGACACATACATATTAATTAGGCTCAAGCAACATTACAACGACACCTTTGAAAAAAAGGTGTACAAAAGATCACAAGGCCTATTCTCTGTTTGAGCTTCCCATGCTTTGTGTACTCTGCGATGACTAAACCATAAGCAATAGGCATGTATGTAACTCAGGGCTAACCCTCGAATCTTTGTCATAGACTGTCATCTGATAGAGCTTAAGCTCATGACGTACTCGTATGTACGTAGGCAGTCTCCTAGAAGAAATGAACTGTGCCAATTTTGTTTGGTGGAGTGTGCCCTCACGTGTGACCTATTAGTTGGCTAGGCGATATAACAAGGCACTTATTAGGCCATGCCCTCTTTTTTTTTCCTTTTGACTACTTATTAGGCCATGCCCTCAACTTTCATATGTATGCATTGTCCAAATCATACAAAATGATAGCTTTGTAGGGTGTTAGATTCACCTGCGGAGGGTGTGGTGGCCCGTCCTGACAAAAGGCCAAAGGAGCAACTGTATGCACGTGTGTGGCATATGTATGGAAGAAGAGGTAACATCTGAGCATGCCAATGGTAGGGGCGGGATCAGAACAATGTTGAGAGGCTATTGGCCATAATTAGCTCAGCTCGTTTGATCTACGTGGAGTACTACATTCTAAATGGCTAACACTTGGTGCTGCCTGTATGTACTGCTGCTGCCCTTATTAGTTAGGCAAATACGAGTTGTCTGATCGGGATAAATAAAATTTCTTTTAAGTCAAAACATATGTGTACATATACTGCTTATCTGAAAATATACTGACAGAGATGTCCTATGTTCCATGTGTTGATGACAGTGTTAACATTGCGGTTCCTTCAGTCGCTAAGCCCTCAGGAATATTACGTTATCAACGATATATGTGCCTTCTCACGGAAAAGGCAATTTATGCATATGTTTGTTGGATGGGTTTTGCCTAATACCAATTACCAAATCATCATCAACATTGAAAGCAGACACATATACACCTGTTGTTGGATCGTTCTAGCCCTTGTTGGTACGTACCTGACCGTCCGAAAGGATGGCAACATCGAGCTTCATTGATATGATCGAGAGCCTATTTCTGATCCGTTACTCGATAAGCCTTTACGCCGTAACCCAGGTCGGTCATAAGGACTGCTTGGATGATTTTCTTTAAAATAAATAAATATTTGTATTTTCACTGAATATAAATAAAACATGTGTGTCCTTATTTTATCTTTATTTTGTGTACTTTAATAGATACATGAATGTGAGAAATTTCGTATGATTTTATGGTTAAACAACAAAATCTCACATATATTTAAAGAGTAAATATTTAATATTTAATATTACTTTTTGTTTCTAGAGGCGCCTCTCAAAATGATTTCTAGAAACGTTTGGCATCCCCACCTGCGCATAGAAGTTTCTCCTAATGAATACAATCAAATACTGCACCTACTAGGGTGGTAAGGTAGGCTGAGATGTAAGGTCATGAATTTGATTTTGTGAAAAAACACATACCATGTTTTGCGAAGAGAAAAATAGCTCCCCCACGAGGCCACGAAGCCGTTTTTCCTATATGCTATTACGTTATTATCTATTTTTCTTTCTTATGATATTACGTTATTATCTATTTTTCTTTTGTCTTCTTAAAAACAAAGTGTAGGGGCAGGCCACATCTTATGAAGCACCCTAGAGATGTATTTTTAGTGCTGAGTTACACTTCTACCCCTACCACATTGGCTTATTTCTACTAGCTCTTGGATAGATGAAGCTGTAAAATCCACTCCTAGATACGGATCTTTTTACCACTGCTAGAAATTCTTTGCTACTGCAGGCAGGGCTGGTTCATTAAGCAAATTGAGTTGCTAAACTGATGACAATAAAATTAAGCAAACAAACAAAAAATCATAACTATCATGTCGGGTTCATTAACAAAAAAAACACTCCAAACGATTCTAGTCGTGGTGGAGGAAAAAAGGCAATCGGTAAAAAATCCATTCATCCATCTCTTGCCATCTTTTCTTGCCTTGTTGATGTCTGGTGAAAGAGACCAGTCTCCTACCTGTTATTTTCATCTTTCTTTTCTTTTTCCAACTGAAATTTGTTTCTTAATGAACTGGCCATATGATGTTTTTTGGTTAATTAACTTTCTTGGCAGCACTTATTAAATTTGCATCTCAATTTACTTAATGAACCACCATTTATAGGAGTGTTTTTTTGACTAATTCCGTTTCTTACCTCCTCTCTTTACTAGTAATTGTATTTTTTTTTCTAGGTGCAACAAGATGGAATGAGCTGTATTTAAGTTGTTCTTCAACCACAAAAAGTTCTGAATTTTTATGTATTTTTTTTTGTTTATATGATTTCTGTTATGAAAAGAAAGTCTATGAATCAGAATCTAGTCTACAAGACAAATAGTCTCATAAAGTTATGGGAGTGACTATATAACTGGTGACAGATTTTACAACCTAAAATCTGTCATATTTTGAGCCAATGAAGATATGACAACTCAAGTAAAAAGAAATCGACAGATAAGAAAATTGAAAATCTGTCAAATAATCAATGACAGACTCATAACGGGTACCCAAACAAAAAAAAATCCAATAAGCTTATAACAGGGGCAAAATAACGGTTGCTTTGCATGCCAAAACCCAAAAACAAAATAACAGACAAAAAGGCCCAACAAAACTACTACAAGCCAAAGCCCGTAAAGTACACCGCACCCGACTTGCATCTGAAGAAAGAAAAAACATGCTACACGCCTAACTTGCATCTGAAGAAAGAAAAAAGACTGCACACCCGAACAACCCCCCGATCCCCCCCCACCAAACAGATCTAGACAAAGAAAACAATAACAAAGAAAAAAGACATGGAGACTGCAGGGGAGAAGACAAAGAATCGATGAAACTGTCAAAACAGGTACGCACAAAACCAAACCCACGACAACTTGCTCCATCCAACAACAAATTCAGCGATTCACTTCTGCATTTCATCTAGCTTCTTTAGTTCCAACAAAAAGTCGATTCAATGCTACAAAATCACAATACAAGTGTCAAGGGAGCTACCTTTTTCCCCAGATACCTATTGCCTGCCTTTTTTCTTCCCAAAAGTCGACAAGTTTCCTAAACGAAAAGAACTAGATTAGCTAAAAAATTGAACAGATAAACCACCCAGCCAGCCTCAAGGAAAATGTAATATAGTTCACAGGCAACTATGATAGAGTCTATATGTAGTTAACTTTGGATCATGTATTGGTTCCTGCTTCTCGGCAAAAATAATATAAGATCCTCGAAGCAACATGCCCCCAAAGCAGCTCTCTGAAAAATCCGTTGCAAAAAAAAAGTTATATGCAAGAACACCTGAAACAATTAATCATTCCTTGTATTTTAACTTTCTACAGCTTCAGGATTTATACAAAAGAAAGATGCCACACCTGTGTGCCGCACATGCAAAAAGGCAAAGAACAGGTGACATATAATGATATTAATACTCAATTCATGCAAACCAACACATAGCATGATATATCAACTGACAGGCAAATATGAATTTATCCCACTTTTTTCAGCAGGAAAAATGCATGGAAGGACAGATGGATATCAGCTGCACCGAAAAACAAGACGTAGACATTCTTACAACTGAAATGAGCTGCAGTCAATTACTTGAACAGATTATATCTGAAAGCAACAATACATGGCCTCCTAATGAAGATATTTCAAATTACATATTGAATGCACCCCGGGTACCTTAACATCCCTACCGACAGCACCAGATGGCTTTGAGGTAATAATAGATATTCAAGATGGTCATCTACAAAATAACTCCATTCAATGTTCACAAGCGCACTGATTCCCGTTCATATAATTTATGCAGAACAACATGATTCTTACAACAAGCAGGACAAGTGAACAATACAATGAATCATACTACAGCTTCACTTTGCATCAATCGAGGAGGCGTTCTTTGACACAAATCAACCTAGAAGCTTCAATAAGGTACAAAAGAACAAATAAAATCAAAAATGCATGGACTACTTTTTTATTGGCTAAAATGTACATATAATGATAGTAAAAAAAGATTAGAATATAATATTATTATCTGCCTGTATATGTTCTTTCATTCTCTTGATCTATTAGATTATTACTCCTACATATATTGTTCTAAAAATAGGTTGTTGCACAGTAAGATTACAAAAAAAACTCGAGTGCCTACAGTATTTTTATTGTATTTATAGTTGTTTCATCAACTACCAATGAGGTTTTGATAGCATATATAATAATAGAACATCCACAGTCGACCTAATCTTGAATTTCCTATTTATGCTACAGATCTAGCTCCATATTTAAAATGATTTTTGTTTTTTGCAGCTACAAGACATAGAGCCTGGAGAGGAAGAAAAAGATGAGCACTGGGACATTGACCTCTTCAGGGAGATTCATTCAAGTCAGCAGGAAGATATACTGCAACAAGAACATGAAAATAGTGGTCACCACTTACACATAGACCAAACAAAGATAGGAGAGGAAAGTGGACAGGAAGAAGAAAATCTTAACAGTGAAGGGCCTGAGAGCAAGGGGGATAATCAGCAATCAACACACATACTTGATGAAGAAGATATCAACAACTTCTTAGAGAATGAAAGGATAGAGTCAAGCCAAGGATGCAATGCTGGAATAGACAGCCACCATATTCCACATGAGCAAATGGAGTTCAAATCAGCTGAGGAAGCACATAAATACTTCAACCATTATGCAGGTTTGGTAGGCTTTGCGGTGATAAAAAGCTCACCATGCTCGCACGCAAAAGCAAGAAAAAGGAACAACAAAATCGTAAGAGTCACGCATGGATGCAATAGGCAAGGTCACAAGGACAAAAGCAAAGAAGGGAACACACAAGAAGAGGCAAAGGTGCACACAAAGTGAGGGACACAAATGTTCTAGTAAAGACAGACTGCAAATGCTGCATGGTTGTCTCAGAGAGGAATGGAGTTTGGGTAGTTACAAGGCTCGATCTAACCCACAACCACCCAATGGATGCAGGGGCTAGATTTTTCAGAACACATAAAGACATGACAGACCAAGAAAAAAAGATGATAAGGGCTCTAAATGAGTGCAACATCCCAACTAAGAAGATGATGTACTTTCTATCATTCATTAGAGGTGGCCTTGGAGCTACTCCATACAGGGACAAGGATATAAGTAACTACAGGAACAAGATAAACAATGAGACAAGTCAAAAAATGACATGATGCAAGCTCTAGTGTATTTCACGAAAAAAAAGAAAGCAGACCAAAGTTTCTACTACAAATTCCTAGTTGACAAAATGACAACAAAGTGAAAAGCATATTTTGGACAGATCCAAGGTCAATAAGATATTACAAAGAGTATGGGGATTTGTGGCGGTTTTGACACCACATACCGACCAACAAGTACCACATGCCGTTTGCCCCATTTGCTGGCATAACAGGGCATGGGCTGACATGCATATTCGGTTGTGCCCTCCTCTCTCGATGAAACAACAGAAACATTCGAGTGGCTCTTTTCGGACATTTCTAGAAGCAATGGGGGAGAAACGGCCCAAGTCAATAATAACAGATCAAGATGGCGCTATGAGATCAGCTATAGCTCGTATATTCAGAAAAAAGCAAATCATAGAAATTGTGTGTTCCATATCAAGTATAAGGCTGAACTTAAGTGTGGACGATGCATGGATAAGAAGGACAACCTGAGGGAAGAATTAAAAGACATAATAGACAACTCACTTACAAAAAAGAGTTCGAGACATTATGGCAACAGATGATAGTCAAGCATGAGGTTCAGCACATAAAAGTACTTCCGAACATATACATGACCAGAGAAAAGATGGGCACCAGTCTGGTTCAAGAATGAGTTCTACCCATTCATAAACACTACAAATAGCGGAGTGAAGGGACAAACTCAAGATATAAAAGGAATGTGGGTCCACAATATAGCATTACAAGCTTTCTAAAAGAATATGAGAAAATCCAGGACACCATCTATGACAATGAAGCACAAGCAGATCATGAGACAAATACAAAAATGAAGTCAAAATTATGGTCAAATTATAACATAGAGCAGCGAAGCGCGAGAAGCATACAACTTGAAAATTTTCAAGAAATTTCAATGGCGACTAAGACGAGCAACTCAGGCTACAAGCGGATGAGATAGAGAAGAACAAGGTATACAATGTCTACACACCACCAGACCATCCATACCAAGAATTTAGAAACAGAACTTACATTGTTGCAAATCAATGCACAAAGTGAAGACTTCTCTTGTATTTGTGCCAAATTCGAGAAAAGATGGAATGTTATGCAGCCATATCCCGAAAGTCATGATGAAGAATGACATTATGAAGATTCCGCACAAATACATCATAAATAGATGGAAAAAAGAAAGAGAACAAAGTGTTTGGGGCAAAGACAAGAGCCTTACCAAAAGAGATCAAACAATCCTGCGATTCAATACCACATCACTTATGGCCCGTAAATGGTCTGCGGAAGGATCAAAGACAGCAGCAAAATATAGCTACCTCACCAATGAGATTGAAAGAGTTATGAAGGAGATGCGAAAAGATAGATTCGAGACACATCGAAAAAGCAGGAACAACTACAGCTCCTCCAAATATAATAGAACGGACACAAATTCAACTAGAGAACCCGGACATTGCACAAACAAAGGGAAGAATGAAAAAAGTCAAACAAGAGAGACAGATGCCCTTGGTTGAGCAAGAAAAAAACAACGCAAGAAGCAAAAAAATACAACTGCAAAAAGTGCAAGAAAGCCGGACATAACAGCGCCACATGCACAAATGACACAATAGCATAGATCGTAGCAGCTGCCTAGAATATATAAAATGTGATAATGTATTTGAGACAATGACTTTGGTACTAGATACATTTGAGATTCGACAAAAAAGGCAAGGAGATGTAATCTTCTAATATGAAGAACACTATCTTTATGTACAAGCCTACATAGTACTATCATGAATGGGAATCAAAATTCTGTTATAGAAGTGTCTTGTGCTTTGGAACAACTAGAAACTTGAATGAGTACTACTACGGTGCATTAGAAGCGGCCCTGCAAACAATAAAAAAGTGAAAAAATATGAATAATAAAAACACAAACAAAACGAACAAGACCTGACATAACTAGACAAAATAAAACTAACCAGGTTGTTGCAGTTAGTAACTAGAGACACATCAGCCTTGTTATGCTTGCTCAACAAAAGATCATTCACAATTTGCATGCGGATGTTTGGAATGTCTTCCCCCGAGAGAACAACTCATCTAACTTGCATCCTAACTTCCATTTCTCCATGAACTTTATGAGAAAAACACCGCAATCCACACTGTAGCCAACAAAAACAACAATTAAAACTAAAAATTAAAAAAAAATATGATAACTATTCAAATGCATTCAGCATTCATACAAAACATAAAAAATGAATAAGAATAGTTCCATACGTGTTAGTTTGCCTTGGCACATGAGGATACCCAATCCGAAACCCGAGAAACCAGGATCTGAACCAACAAATAATCTCCACGCATGGCAAAAACCGACAATCTATAAAAAAAGAAGAAAATTAACACAAAAACAGAATGCAAATAAAAAAAGAAAGAAAAAACACTTACAAGTTTCTTCCTTGTAAAAACAGAAAACTTATCATTCTTCAAAAATAGTGAATCAAGAAAGACAAATAGCTTATTCTTCAAATCAACAACAAAGAGAAACCAATGGTCACTATGTAGAACTGGAAAGAAAATCTGCAACCAAACAAAGGGCAATCAATAAAATAATAGAGAAGACATATAAAAAGATAAAACAACAGGGGAAAAATCTAAAGAAATATACTATCTCACAACATGGTAAAGGTAAAGCTTTAGCAGCTCCATTAAAGCACTTTTCAACATATGAATAGTCCTCGAAATCACTCATGAAGACAATCTGCAAATATATAACAATAAAAGAACTAATTAGATTCAACAAAGGAAAAAAATCAAATAAAGTAACAAGGGGACAGAAAAAAAACTTACGAAACACACATGAGAAGAAATAATGTTTCAAAGAAATATTAGGCCTCTCATCCAAGAAGAACTTGCGACAAATGCAAAGTTAACAACATAAGTGCAAACTTCTTTTCCTTGAGCCATAGAATCACCGAGAGAGAAAAACAACGCAAAGTGCAGCCACCAATATCAACAATCACTTCCCTAGAAAAAAAGAATATGACGAAAAAAAGGTAACAAATCAAACATGAGTTAAAGATGTTAGAAAGTGATCACTCTGGTTCTATAATATTATGAAGTTTCTAAGTCAACTAATCTGAGAAAAAAATTATAGAGGAAAAACTTACTTAGAATAACGATTGCAGGCTAGATTGCAAACAACATCAAAGTTCTTTTTTTCTCTCACGAAAGCGATAATGGGGAACTTGCCACACTCGGTCAGCAAAAATCAGCTCTACTACCATCAAAATCAAAGTGATTGTTACAAAATTCTTGGATGACAAAAGATACGAACAAGAAGCTTGATTCGTAGCATTGCTTCTCCCCTTTTCATTACGCAAACCCTTCACATCAACAAAACTTCTCATTATACATGTCATCGGCATTACTTGCACATCCGATTCAGCTTATCTTTGAAACTATTCTCTTTTACAAAAAAGACTTTAGGAGATTTCTGAAAAAATAGTAGAAAATAAAAAAAAATCAGAAAACACTAACAATAACAAACCAAAATACAACTCGATAGAGAGATAAGATGCACATATACCATTAATGACTTAATTCTATCAATTCTTATAACAATAAATCTAGCAAATACAAGCTTCAAGAAAAAAGAGAATGAAAGAATCCAATAAAACAAAACTTGGGCAACCAACTAAACTGAAACAAAACTCGAAAAAAAAGGAGGGACACGGATAACAAACCTGACAATCTGCACCTGCCATATGCATCTTATCACGAGCAACTACTTCATCACAGTCTAAGTCAATGACAGTCTTTGAATTCTGCAAAAAAAAAAAAGGTACACAAGAAATAAGAACGGGAAAGGAGGAGAACCTGAAAACGCAAATTTAAGTTCAATAAACTGATTAGGGCTCAAACTTAATTACTTCAGCAACAGTAGAGACTTATTCTCTCCTAGCTTCTGAGAAGACCGAAAAAAGTCCCCTTCGCATACATGGACATCTTCAAAGACGAAACTTCTTCACATGCTGCTTAACTACAAAAATTAGGAGAACAGTTAGAAAAAATGATATATTCAACTTCTTCACATACTGCTCATCTATAAAAAATAGAAGAACAATTAAAAAAAATAGAATAAGAACAAACCTATAGCCGGACAAATGAAAGAATCATCAACCTTGCGCTTGCTTTTACAAATAGGAGTATAGAACTGAGCATCTAAAACAAATAGGTAACAAAGAAAATTAGAACTACAAACAAGAAAAGTAATATAAAAAAAAAGTAAGCATCACCAAAACTTAACTATTATCCGATAAATCAGCTAGAACCAACTTCAAAATATCAACAACCATGTTCTCATACTCCTTCTTCTGCTTTGTTGGAACACTACTACAATACTTGTCAAATATAATAGATATAGCACCAAGCATCTGCAGAGAAAAGATAAATAATAAAGAAAATAACAAAAAACACAAGAGAAAAAATGTAATATATACCTCATCATTAATGAAACCTCCAAACAAAGAAACAAGCCGAGATTTCAAATCCAACTCGGGGTGTGAAGGATCATAACAATCAGGCAATACAACCTAAAAATTAAAAAAGTTAGCCAACTAAAACAAAAGGAAAAATATAGAATAACAGATACATAACCTTTTTGCTTTCTAATATCCCTCAGAATGGAAGCACTAAGCTTGCTCTTCAATTCCTTAATTTTCTACACAAACTAAAAAGATCAGAGAACTTAAAAAAAAATAACAAAGGACAACGGACAACAATAACCTGCTTCTTGAAAAAATCAAACAAAGCTTCATCCATTGCATCATCATCAGCTACATCAACAAATTCCATGCTACAAAAATAATATAATATGCTTAGTGCAGCAACAGGCAAGAATCGGATGCAGAACTAGTAAATCAGGATCACAAAGTCATGGGCACCAAATAATATTTAAAACTAGTAGAATAAAACAAAGCTCAACAAACCACAACCAGCCCATTCCAACCAACCCGACACAAACCTAAAAAAATATAACGAACAAATGGCTGTAGGACAGATTATCCTAGATGCAAAGACCATATAGTTGACCACAGTTCTCGACAGTGCCTTATCATAGTGAAACTGAATTAACAAGAAAAAAGATGTGCACAACTTCACTTCTCTGACCAACGCTCTGAGCCGCTCCTCAACCTTCGCTAAGTATGGCCAATAAAAATTCAGAAATAATAAAATAATTAGTTGTCGGATGACTACCGGCCGGCAGCCGCTCCTTGCACCGGTAGAAAACCAAAGGCAATCAACACACTTCTCCAAGGAATGGGATGGACCAGATCATGGCAAACAGCAGATAGAGGGAGATACAAAAAACTGCACACACAGAGATGGAGAGAGGGGGAGCCCCTGGTGGGTCTTCTCACCACAGCAAACCACAGGAGAAAAAAAATCTCACAAAGCAACAGCTCGTCGTAGCACACAATAGCAGCTTCGCCACAGCACGCAGAACAAGCTCCCAAACAATGGCACCGAGAAAAAAGCGGATAACCAAAAAAATACATCATACTATACTTAGCTTAATGATTCATGCTTAAACATCCATCTAGACAGCTATAAAAAATGTTAGAAGACAAAAAGTACAGCCATCTCAGTACCAAATCTAAAACAAGTGCAAGGGTGCTTGTCATAATCAATTAAAGATGTGCGGCCATGGCCACTACTGCTACAGTACACACCTATCTAACTGAATCAGTTCATTCAGACTAGTAGCACATGGATCCAATCCTTCTTCGTTCAGTAGCACAGCAGCAGTAACTGAAAAAAAATTGCGAGTAGCCTCTTACAAAACTATAACAGATGGAAAGGGAGTGACTACAACTAGGATGCCAAACAAAGTTCACAACACAGCAGCAGCCCCGGTGCTCACCTGGGATTGCCAGTATCAGGAATCAAGGGGAGAACCGGTGCCCTGACAGAAAAACTACAATAATAAACCTGCTACCTCCTTCAGGAGGATGAATCAAACAATCCTACACCAAATCACTGACGCCCCAAAGCTCAGCCCACCATAGACGATAGACGAATAACAATGCTCCTCAAATCAAACACAAAATCCAGGAGGAATAGCTGACCTCAACCGGAGGCGCGGTGAGGCTCAAGCGGAAGCTCGTCGGGAGGGGCGTGGTGCGGGGCGGTGCAACCAGGCAGCGTGGCGCTGGAGACGGCGGGGAGGAGGCCGGGCGTCGTGTGGCGCAAAGCGGCGCCCGGGGAGGACGCCGGGTGCTGCAGAGCACAGGGGCAACGCGCAGGATCCCCCCCTCCCAGTGCACAGCTTGGGGACGATGCCAGATTTGGGGAAAAGGTGGGATATGTGGGCGTGGATTTCGAAAACAACAGTAACGGGTTTCGGGTGTTTTAGTTTTCGAACCCGTCAAAACGATGCGGACCCGATAGCCCCAAATAAGACAGCACCAATCTTGAAGCAACATCAACGCACAGCAATTTGACAGAAAAAAAGACATCAAAATCTGTCATCAGATAAATAGCAAATATCTAAAGTTATTCAGATGTCAAAAAATATTACTACAATAAATTAAACTTGATCCCAAAATAGTCTCACAAAGCATGCTTTTCTGATATTGAACATTCAGCGGAGGAGACTGATGATTTACTTGATCTGTGTAGTCTGATTGGGTCCCTATTCGCATCTGGTGAATCATTTGTTGTCTGTTGGTTAATATATAAGTTGATATTCTGGTTGTAATGGCAGTACGATTATCTTAGCTAGACAGTAGAGCTAGAGGTAGTTTCCTGAGTCACGTTTCATAGTGTTACATGTTGGGTTTATTTTTTTTTTCCTCCAGCTTGGGTGTTTCCTCAAACTTTCCTGTCTCCTTCTGTGGATCTACAATGGATGTTTTCGTTCGTTGATAAATGGAAAAAAAATGCTACACTGTGCTGGAAAAATAAATTGATAGGAACTGGTAATGATCGGTTGGCTGATAGAACCAGCTTGAGTATGAAGTGATTCTTGTAGTTGGAAGTTTTTACTCGGAAGTGTTGTTGAGCTAGGGCCAACAGAAAGATGCATATGCATAATCTGATTTGAGAGCTCAGTTCATTTCAAACTCTTTTTCGCTAATAATGCACGAGGTGGAGAGGGAAACAGCGTTCCTTTTCCTTGCAGTGTAAACGGAAACAAATTATATAGGGAAGGCAGGCACCTTTTTGAATTCATTCATTCAATTCAAGCGAAGTGGATGTCGGCCAATTTGTTTATCAACCAGCCTTCGATCTCACGCGTGAGCTGAATCTGAGTCCACATGGGGCCCTCGGCGAACTCGCACCACAGCTTCTCGATCGCCGCCGCGTTGGAGAGCAGGAACTTGGCCAGCGCCCTCTGCGCCGTGCCGCCATGGTAATGCACCAGGTTGATCTCCCTCACCTTGTTCCTCAGGCAACAAGGGATAGCGACCATGGCGCTCGGCGTCGCGGCGAGAACCGTGCGCGGATTGTAGCTGAGATGGTGCGCGTCAAGCAGCTCCTCCTGGCTGAACCGAACACTGACGCCGATGCCGTCGTCAGGTTTTCGATCTTGGGGATGGAAGGCTATTGACAGCGTGTCCAGGTTCGGCGCGTGCTCGAGGACCGTGCTCATGGCGGCGATAGCGGCGCCGTCGTCGTCGTCGTCGTCGGGAAGGCATCCCCACATCTCGAGGTGGAGAGGCTCGAGAAGGAAGGCAACCTCACCGGAACGCCCCTGTCGAGGCCTGAGCCGAGGCGGGCGGACTCGAGGTGTAGGTGCTTGGCGTTCACGAACAGCTGCAGGAACTGCCTCAGGTTGACGAGCGCCGCCTCCGACGTGGCCTCTTCTCCGCAGATGTCGACCTTGCAGTACGCGATCCTCCCCGTGGAGCCACCGTCGCCGTCGCCGTCGCCGTGCGTCATGGTGAGGAACGAGCTGCACGGCACGGCGCCCCTCTACTCGAACGCCGTAGCTCCGACGCTGCCGACGGCGACGGCGGCCAGGCTGTGGCAGCAGCGGAGGGCCAGCTCATGGAGCCGGGCGCCGCCGACGATGGAGAGCGCGTCATCTCGGCGAGGCGCTGGGCATCCGCGACGAACCTCTCCACGCCGCCCCCGGGTCGGAGACGCGGACAGGAGCAGAGTCACCGTGGACGGCAGGCCGACGGTGTCCGGCGGCGCGAGCCGGCAAGAGCCGAGCGAGAGCGACCGGCGGTGCGCTGCAGGAGAAGATGACTCGCTAAGGTGTACTCCGGCTCAGGCAACGACCACCGGTCATAAGGATTCTTGGGCTCGTCGTCATCGTCGTCAGAGACGACGACGGTGCTGTCGTCGTCGTTGAACTCGGACTCGGATCCCGCGTCGTCAATCTTTGACCTTGGCGTCTCAACCATGTCGTCGTCGTCGTCATCACCATCGCTGCTAGTAGTACTAGTAGTCGGCCTTTTTGGATTGCCGCCACGGGCGGAGTGCGCGTAAGGGCGGTGGCGCATCAGGTAGCGGCAAAGGGGAGGCGGAGGTCGAGATCGAGGCCCTCGGCGGCGCCGGAGTGCTGCACGGCGCATTTGCAGACCCACGAGTCCACCGTGGTGGAATCGCCGCCGCTATAGCCTTCTTCCACGGCGACGCTGAGGGGCTCGCAGGGGCACCGCCGCCGCCGAGGTCGTTGGCGGCCGGCGATCGCGCGCCGACGGTGCTGTAGAAGGACGGCGGCGCTTGGGGTCCGAGGGCGGGCACAACGATATGTAGTCGTAGCCGCCGCCGCCGCCGCCGCCGCTATCCGGGCTCTCTGGCTCCTCGAGGGAGAGGGTGTGGACGGCGGCGAAGACGTGGCGCCACCGCGATTTGGCAGCAGCAAGAAGGGCGCGCCGCCTACTCGGCCGGGAGGAAGGAGAGGACGTGGCCGAGCGTGCGGTCATTGAGCTTGCTCAGCGTCGCCGCCGCCGGAGGACGATATTATTGGGGGAGCTGTCCATCGTGACGCATGGATTTGATTGATTGATTTTTTTTAGGTTTAGCTGCCGCCTGTGCTAGCTCTTGCTTTTATGGCATGTAATTTTGTTCTGTCAAAAATCAATCAAAACCAGAGTCGGTTTCTCGACCCACAAAATGTGGCACCGACTTGGACAGTTGGACTCGGATCCTTGTCCTCCGATCCATCCATAAAAGACGAGTCGTCGTAATAAGGTGAGATCGCGTCACAATCTACATCGCCGCGCCGACGCCCGACGATGACGACGACGGGCGGCGGCGACCGCTTGTCCGACCTCTCCGACGACCTTCTCCGGCGCATCCTCTACTTCGTTCCCTTCAAAGACGCTGCTTTCACCAGCCTGCTCTCACGACGGTGGGGTTCGCTCTGGCGATCGTCTGGCGCCGTTAACCTCGCTGTGCAAGTTCACGACCACCGAAAGGACAGACGACTTGGGAACCAAGAGGCCCTAGATGCCTTCTTCTCCGACCAAGAGGCCTTCGTCCGCACCGCCAAGGCGGCGCTGGACGCCGCCGAGGCCGCCATCACAAGGCTCACCTTGAGTGTGGAGTCCGACGACGGCGACAACGCCGTCAGCCACTTCCTCTGCCACAGCAGGGGCTTGCCCTGGGGCACAGACGCCGACGTGGTCGGTGATATACTCTCCCACCCAGCGGCGCGACGTGTGGAGGAGCTCCACGTCGCCGCCGTCGCCGCCGCTCCCTCCTTCTACAACTACCTCGTCTACGCAGGCAAGGAGAACCACGAGCAGACAGGGATCTATCGGCTCTTCTCCCTCCCGTCGTCGGAGCACCTCCGCGTGCTGGATCTCACCAACTGTGGCCTCATGCTGTCGTCGTCGGCCCTCCTACTCCCACGGCAGCACGGCTGGCCACGTTGCGCCTACGCTTCTGCTCCGTCGCCGTTGAGAGTCTCCAGGTTATCTTGGATGTCGCGCCGGAGCTCACCACCGTGCAGCTAGAGTCTCTCCTCTTCTTCCAGCTCGAAACGCCATTTTTCGAGTACGACCCTGAACTCGACGACACGGCGGAAGCAGAACCACGTCCACCGGTGCTCCGCCTGCGCTTCCATGCCGCGACCACGCTCGTGCTGGCGTTGTGTGGCATGCAGGTACAAGGTTCAGGAATTCACCCTGGCAAGAGCAGCTGGGCCATCGAGATCGATGCACCGAGGCTGCAATCCTTCACATACAAGGGTCTCATGCGACGATTCAGTCTACGATCGGCGGCGGCACCTGCCGGCGTTGCACAAGTGGACCTGCACTTCCTCCGGGACGTCAACGGCGACCCCGACGACAGTAGTGATTTCTGGCAGTTCCTGAACAACTTTGCCAATGCCAGGATCCTCAAGCTCAAGGTGGAAAACGAGCTCAAGGACATCGCCGCCATTGGCGAGGAGAGGAGGGCCAGGCTCCTGTGCGTGTTCCCTCGCGTGGAGCGCCTGGAGCTGGAAGGGGTGCATCGTCCCAAGAGCAAGACGGCGGCTGTGGCCATTGCCAACCTGCTGCATTGCTGCCCTGTTCTTGGTGAAATCATGCTGAAGCTCAGCACCGTGCCACTTCTCCGTGACAAGGATTCACAATCTGGACTTGTGTTCTTGGAACGGAAAGATAGGTTGGACTACAACAAGTCCATCGATCGCTTTGTGCGCTGCCACCGGAAATCAAAGACGGCGACGACCATCTCCATTGGTGATAGCAGCATCTTTTGTGACAGATTCTCCTATGACGGTGTTCCTGGTATACCTGGTCTCAGTGGCCGCTCGTTCGCCTGCTTGCAACGCACTCTGACAAGAATTGGCCTGCAGTTCCAACTGGACAACAAGAACATCTCCAGCTGCCT
This sequence comes from Chrysopogon serrulatus, assembly GCA_015844335.1. NCBI lineage: Eukaryota > Viridiplantae > Streptophyta > Magnoliopsida > Poales > Poaceae > Chrysopogon > Chrysopogon serrulatus. The sequence goes on along the minus strand of JADLZL010003221.1, from coordinate 85,563 downwards.
TGGAGTGCGGCTTATCAAGTTCTTTGCAGGCCATGCCAGCGTTCTTGAAGAAATCTATGTTGACACCGGTAACAGGAGACTGTACGAGCACCTCAACTTCAATGGGGTAACACAGGTCGCACTCGCACCTAGTATACCTATCTTAGCCACAGCTTCTATCCAACTCAAGATTCTGGCAGAAAGTTCGTCTGGATTTTCCAGAAATCCTGGTGCATCCGTTGATTCCACAACAGACCTTGCCAGGAGGACAGTCGGGTTTACGGTGTTACCCCTTCAAAGGCAGGAAAGGATGAACTGCAAGTCTTAATCCGTTGAAAACTAAGATAAGAGATGTTAGACAATGATCCAATATATTAGCTTTGTTCAGCCAGTTGATAAGCTGAAAATTTTTGAGAGAAAAAGGTTGTTCATCAATAAACTGCTTCTTTCTATATTGTTTTTTGCAAGAGGCTTTTGAAACAGAAATACATCGTCTTTGTGCTTGATTTTTCTTTGTCCTACGTAGAGTTTGTGAAATTCTGTTGAGTGTTGACAATGTGCATAACTGCATATAGGCATAGCTTTTGCACCGAGCATCTCCAGCGGATAGTCTAAATTCCACTCTCTATTTCAATATCAATACACTCCAACAGACTAGCCAAATTGCATTGTGCATATCCTATTGGTCTATAGTTTATTCGTATGCAAAATAACAACAATCGAAATTTTTCCTTGATTTTGGATAATTAATTCAGTACTCTAAAGTTCAAATAACTAAAAAACAGTCAACTTTGGTGATTTTTTAGAATTTGCAAGTGATTTTGAGGTCAGTCCAATTAACACGGAGGGTTCTCCGTTATCTATTCTATCAATAGTAAATTAGGCATGGTTTTAGAAATTTGATGTAGCCACCTTTTTGAATTTTTGAAAGAGGGGAGAAGTAATGAATTTTTTGAAGCAAAACAAGGTAAACAAGACAGACACTTGTCCTGAGGCTCATCACAGATGAGGATGGTGAGCGCGTTGTCGCATGCTATATTTGTCAAGTGAGGAGCATGATATGGCAAGCCTTCGCGGTTGGCCAGGCGGATAGCACGACTATTGAAGACTTGTTTTCTGTTTAGTTAGACAAACAATGATGGCAAGTTAAAATGGCTCGTCTCTTGGAGATGCTCGTTTGTTTTTTTTTTTTTTTTTTTTTTTTGCCAATATTTGGCGTGGAAGTCAAGAACAAAACACAAGGAAACTTAAACAAAGTTTTTTTTTAATCTTGACCACCGCTTTGTGATAGTTACCATAAGTTATGATTATGGTGGTTCTAAGAAACAGTGTCAATTTAGAAAAAAAATGGCGTTTGATTATAACTGTCAAGCGACCGGTTAAATGTTAGATAATTAGGCAATTTTCCTGTCATTTTAATTCTAGAAATTAACATTATGATGATGACACATAAAAGATTATTGATAATTGAAAACATGATATCAAAGACATCCATAATTAAATAGAACATGATATCAAACAACATGTGAAGCATATAAATATTAAACTGAATATTAAACTCATGAAGACATGACCCATATAGCAAAACATCAAAGCATGACATATATATCAATATGATGACTAGCACTGAACTGCACATGAAACGACGAGATAGAACTATTTGGAACATGAACGCAGTAGCATATGAAACGTATGAACAAACTGCAAAGAATGTAGACGGACATGACATATAACTTAAAAACTGAACCTCGATATGTGATATATCACGAAACGATCCGACAGAGTATACGAGACGGACTCATAACAAAGATATGAAACAACGCGAAAACACTACTGCAACGAGCATGATCCGGAACACGAAAAAATAGAGAGAAGATGAATAGTTCATACCCTCCTCGGTGTAGGAACTCGATCCCGATCCCGAACCTTGTCCTACTTCCTTCGTCATAGTGAAGATGTTGAAGATGATCCCGTGAGGAAGACGAACGGCGGCGCCCCTCCCCGCGCGTGAAGAAGATCAGATCAGCGGCGGCGTCTTTCCCTTGAAGATGAAGGAGACGACGACGATCGGGCGGTGATGGATTGGGCGTCGCGTAGACGCTCCCCCCAAAAACCTAATTGCCGATCCCCCGTGCAAGGTCTCGACCGGCAAGGGCTTCGAGGCACCTGCCCTCTCGCTTCTCCGTGCTTGCCAGAGTCACGAGATGGAAATACCTCGGCCGCAAATCGGATTTTGTGTGTCTGATCGTCAAACTCCGAAGAGGAGGGAGCGTCTCCCTTATATCCTTGTGGTGGCGCCTGGAGGGAGGTGAAGAGCAAGTCTCGAGCAGGCAAATGAGGAGTCGGGCGATCAAGAGTTCAACCGAGTTGAAACTCCCGTGATTAGTGAGTGCTAAAATTTAACACGCACGCACGCACGACACGCCGCTTCGCCGCCGCCGCTCGCTGCCTGCCGCCACGCCAAATTATGGGCGGCGGCGCAGCGCGCGCACACCTTGGTCCGTTCCTTGGCTTCTCAAATTAAGTGGAATAATTTCCACCATATAAGTCAAGTCAACGTCCCTTGGATTTCCAATCCGGTACAAAATAATATTCTCCATAATTACACACCATAGAGTTAATTGATTTATTAAATATAAAATGGGCCTAGCCCATAATAAATCCAACAATCCCTACCAAACTCTAGGGTATGTAATGATGAAGTATCAGAATCACAATTCTTTGATATACCAGTGTTTCGATGGAGACTGTTAAGTTGAACATCCACCTAGAGCAAGAGTTTCACTCACTCACAACTGAACAATGGACTAAGCCTTGAATTGACAGTTTTGTGCGAGATGAGATTCACTCAAGTCCTTTGCTGGTACTAGGCTGCAAAAGGCATCCCCGCTGTTTGAAGCATATAAGTCACACTTCAGTGCCTTTCATGAGTATTTAGGGATTACCCAAATCCCATAGACTGTGACCAGTAGTCTGACTCATATAGGTGTACTCCTCAAAAGATGTTCTGTAGGACAACATCTCATCTTCATAAGACTCTTGGAATACATTAAGGTAAATACCAACCTGCCTTACAGATAGGAAAGATGTGCATCAGAGATGAGTTAAGAAAGGGATCTTTCCTCTCAATCTACTACCAGCTTGTTTCACCATTCTACTTCACGGGATCTCCGATCACATAGAACAGGTTACCACTGTAGCAGATTTCAAACGGGTCTCATACCCATCTCTCTCGATGCATTCTCTATCACATTACGTGATAGACCCTTTGTAAACTGATCTGCCAGATTGCTAGATGTATGGACATAATCCAATGCAATAACTCCGGAGTTTCTCAGTTTTCTGACAGATTTTAATCTTCTCTTGACATGCCTAGTTGACTTCATGTCCCTTGAACTGTTAACCTTAATGATCACGGTTTGGTTATCACAGTTCATGGATATAGCCGGTATCGGTTTCTCAACAACCGTAAATCCATTAGGAGATCACGAAGCCACTCGGCCTCGGCCCAGCCGTGTCTAATGCGGTGAGTTCTGCTTCCATTGTAGACTTCGTTAAGATAGTCCGCTTGCAAGACTTCCAGGAGACAGCTCCACCTCCAAGCAAGAACACATATCCGCTCGTGGCATACAGCTCATCTACATCGAGATCCGGTTGGCGTCACAATAGCCTTCAAAGCACTTTTGGGTATCCCCGGTAATGAATACCATAGGTCATTGTACCTTTCAAATAGCGCATCACTCTCTCAAGAGCACGCCAATGATCATCGCCTGGATTTGAAACAAATCGACTCAATTTGCACACAAAGATATGAGATATCAGGCCTCGTAGCACTTTCGCAAGGTACATAAGCGAGCCAATGATTTGGGAGTATGTCAATTGATCCCTTGCTATTTTCCGATTTTTCCTCAATAGCACACTTGGGTCATAAGACGTAGGGAGCAGGATCACGATCACTAAACCCAAAAGCGACTTAGAACCTTTTCCACATAGTGGGATTGCAACAATGTTACCCCACCATTACCTTCTCGTATAAGCTTGATATTAAGAATAACATCGCCTTCTCCCAAATCTTTCATCTCAAAATTATTTGACATGAATTTCTTCACTTCCTCAACCACCTTGAGGTTTGATCCAAAGATCAATATGTCATCAACATAAAGGCACAACATTACAGTCTCACCCCCACCATGCCGATAATACACACATGTGTCGAAATCATTCACAAAGAAAGCCGACGGCTTTGAGTGTATTATCAAACTTTTTATGCCATTGCTTAGGTGCTTGTTTTAGGCCATACAATGATTTAATCAACCTGCACACCTTGTTCTCTTGACTATTCGCAATGAACCCCTCTGGCTGATCCGTATAGATCTCCTCATCCAACTCTCCGTTTAGGAAAGCTGTCTTAACATCCATCTGATGAATGATAAGACCATATGAGGCTGCCACGGTGAAACGTCCCGCGATTTCCACGAAGGGAGATCCACGAGTACATCATTTACGCTTGATACCACAGTTCATACATCGTGAAAAGGTACAAGTTTCGTGAGTTTTACCTCACTTGTAGACACACCTAGATACAAAGTATCCTAGCGATCAACGCGCACAAGTCAATATCAGAGTAGACGTAGCGCCACAGCGGATGAAGGCTCCTCCTTCACAAACGATCATCAGAGTCGGGGTAGTATATCAGCGGGCGTCGACTTGATCTTCTTAACCAAACTTGAGTGTAGGGACGGGACCACCTAATTCTTCCAAATCCATTATTGTCGTAGTCCTCCTCCTCGGGTACCAAACCTGCTCAACTCTATCAGTACGATTTGTACTGGCCACTAGCTCCCACCCTATGCTTTGCTTTGCTATGTGGTAAGTGGAATGCAAGGGTAGAGGAAAAAGGCCTATATTTGGCTGTAGTTTTCCTATGCAAATTCATAACATAAATATAATATAGTTCATCAAGTTTTAACCCATCTCATCCATACATCCATCCATCCCATCCACATCCACATCCACAACCACACATCTCACCACACTCTCACTCTAGTCGGCAAGGAAGACTCCCGCTCCTCCTTGCCTCAACGGCCTAAGCCGGAATCCAACAACACCCAGGGGGGAGAAGAGAAAAGGACTCCACTCACTATAACGAACGTGTGGTACTCACAGAATGTCCATACCGGGGACACGGCTATACGTATAGATTTAGTAACTCTGCAGAGCTTGTACACCTGGAACCACAAGATCACCATCATCGACGATGCCTCGTCTAGGCTGATACCAAGCTGCCATCTAACGGGCCCGATGCCACTCTACCACTCAGCTCTGGGGCACCCCGGAGATCCACCGGCACGCCGAGACCGCGAGAGACGTGGTACCGGATCCCGCTGATACCACGCCGCCTCGGGAGGGTGTGGGTCTCGGCACCCGTACCTCCCTACACTATCACCTATCAACCTAGTAGTAGCAAAGGGGGGGGCCAGCTAGTCGTCAAGTCGGACCCCGCCCATTCGAGAGACGAGTGGTGTGCACGAAAAGGTCCTCGTGAACCCGGACGACGCCAAACCAGTCCTTAGAAGGACCGGACAGGGATATCTTCACAAGGGGCTCGGCCCCGTGCCTCGACGGCACCTCCATTCCGGGATTCGTCCCCACAAAGACACTCCTCCCCGAATCTACTCACATCACATGTACCCGCCACGTACTCTCTCACATAGGGAGTGCCCGGATCACACTCCACCGGCAAGACTTGTCCCCCCGACTCGTCGTAGATCCCCCCTTGATCGACACAACCCTCACCACACACACCCAAGACACACGCCAAGATCTCTTCCATGTTAACCCGCTTATCCAATTTACGGTACCACGTGCCTTAGCCACACACAAACATGTATGAGTAAAGAGTAAGTGTGTAGCAAGTATCATGAAGTAGGCAAGCGTCTATCCTAGCAAATGGGTGTGCGGGGGAAAAGGTTGCGTCAAGGTAATGGCTTATCAAGCAATCTACCATGCATCCTATCCCAATTATTTGCATAAAGTAAAGCACTAGCAGCTATATATTGCATGTCTAATAGGATTCTACGAGGTTGGGTGGGACGTGGCACCTGTTCACAAACAATCCATAGTCATCCACATCCGGTTGCTCTTCACGTCTCCTCCTCCCCTGGTGGATCTCCGGTCTATCCATCGACACCACGATGCAGCTAACTTCGATATAGCGACAAACAAGGCAAAGAGCAATCAATCCCCAACCAAAATCCAATACTCCCTAAAAGGCAATAAGATATAGAAGGAACCGGATAACTCGGAATAAACAACGAAAAAGACTTAGCCCTCGTGGAGAGTGTCCGATCCTTGGGCTCATATAAATAGAAGTGGTTGCTGCTAAGCACAAGCCCGGATCACGACCATAGTATAGCCGGTACTTCCCGGGTCAATCGTGTCGACACATGCGGCTTCAAAAGAAGAGGCCTTGATCCTAGCTTAACTTAACCAAACACCACGGTTGCGACCTCCCGATCCCGACGTCATGGAAATTGGCGGAACCGGAGGATCACAAGTAGGAGAGAAAAGGGAAATAGAAACAACGAGGGGTTTGGCCCTTGCGGCCTTTAACCCACAAGTCACAACTCATCGTATAGGATTTCGAGTAAGAACAATTAACACGAAATAGAGGAATTGTGGTTTGGTTCCGTTCTTGGCTTACCCGTCATGGTAGCGGCGGTAGCAAAAGAGATTGGAATATGAACAACAGAAGAGCGGCTCTGGTCCTCTCGATCCGCACGACACAACAACATCGGGAGCCGAGAAGAGAGTAGCACACAAGGGAATATAGGAGAGTTAGTTGGGCATGTCCATGTCGCGGCCTCGGTCACATCCTCGACAAGGATGGTTTTCCAACGGTCGATCGGGTCGACTCGCATGGGTCCGAGAACAGTACACAGACCATAGCTTCGCTAACTAGAGGAGATAGTCCGGTCTTTGATCCAATCGTCATGACTAAGACGGGATCGAACAGAACGGGCTAGCGGGGAGGAACGGAAGGTAAACGAAAGAGAAGGAGCGGTGGTCTACTCCTTCCAATGCACATGTCACGACAAAAAGGCAGGGCATCGAAGAGGAGCGATGCACAAGAGAGTACAAGTGCCTATTCCGCTTGTAGGGTACCTTGACCAAGGTGCACTAGATGCACTAAGACGTTCCCCGGATTCTTGGTGGTGCGGTTGTCACCGCGAAGACCCAGGGAGTGTCACGGTCTCAATAGGTACTGGCATACAAGAGGGCTAAGCACCAAGGAACAATTAGAGGGAGGTTCCCTCTTCCCTTGATCCACTCGCCACGGCAGTCGACGGGAATCAAAGGAGTGGGATCAAGAGAGCAATAATAGAACACCGACGAACTCGATCAAACACCAAATGGGATTTCGGTTCCACAAGTACCGGTCCTCTTGACATGGCAATAGTCAATAATCAAAGTACTTTCGAGTCAAGAGAGTCAATCCACGCCTTTACCGAACTAGCGAGGATCGAAAGGATAAAGAGAGAAGAAAGGCCCCGCACTCTTCTCGACCTACTCGTCATGGCAAGGGGCGGTGGTCGGAAGAAAAGAGACGGAAGTCTCGCACGGTCCCTTGATCCACACCAATTCGTAGGGCACCACGACCTCCGTGCAACTAAAGCGGCAAAAGCTATTTCTCGGGTTCGTAGCGATGCGGTTGTCATCACGAACCGAGGAATGCTTTCGGTCTAGGTGGTGCAAGCATACGAGGTGGTGGGGAAAATAACGCAAGAAAAGAAAGGAAGGAAAAGAGGTGAAGCCCGATGGTCATGGCGAGATGACTCGCGGCCATAAGCTTTACCTACACGGGTTTGGCTCCCGTCGTCCCAAGATAGTTGCTTCCTAGTTCGTTTCCCACTAGACTAGGTCCTAGGGGGCTCCATGTGCTTGCGGTTAAGATCCGCATCGATAGCGATATCGAGCTCCTTTATGACCATGTCCTAGGGCCGAAGGTAGAAGCTAACACTCGTGGTACAACGAAGACAACTAAAGCACGAGAGAGCGAGTTACGCTCGGCGTCACGATCACGGTGGGATGAACCCACGACCGAACGTCCGGCGAGGAACGACCCCTTAACCGCTCGAAGGCACGCCTTCCACACGCACAATGACACACAAACACACGAACCACGTAAGATCACGACCACATGGAGAACACATATCCATAGCACATGAGACAATCCGGCGCGAAGGCACGGCACGAGGCATAGATAGATCATGTATGACAAGTATGAATAGGTATGTATGAAAAAAACGAAGTTTTGCCGACGTCGAGGGTGACATCGGCGGGAGTTTGCGAATGATCGACCTTGGCGGGGAAAGATGAGGCCGGTAGTGGTGTGTCCGGGCAAGCCACGGTGAGCTGCAGCGTGCCGGGCCAAGGGTGGCCAGCTGTAGTGGCCCTTGGCCGGCGGTGGCCGGCTGCAGCCACCCGTGGCCACCTCTGGCTGGCTGCAGCCATGTCTGGCCGGCTGCAGCTGGCCGTGGCGGGCTGCAGCAAGCGGAGAAGGCCGAAGCTGGCTGGGCGTGGCTCCAAGTGGCCGGGAAGTTGTAGAGGTCCGACGGAGTGGGACAGGCAGCCCCGCTTCCCCCGCAAGGTGTAGGACAACGCACGAAGGCCGATCTCGTGCATGGGTTGGTGGAAAAAGGGGAAAAGAGGGATTTTGGTCAATGGGAGTCTCACCGGGCGTTGTTCTCGGTAAGGGGTGCGGTGCGCGTCGAGAAGGGGGCCGGCGTCATGGTGGTGGCAGAGCGCCGCCAGCAGCCGGATGGCGAGGCAGGGAGGATGCAGTCGGCGAGGAGGTTGGCGCTGGATGTGGTGAACGCCTGGCGCGGGGTTGGAGCTGTGCGAGCACACCACGCCGGGCGGCAGCCTCGCAGACGCTGACGGGATCGGCCAAGCAGCCGACGAGGCGAAGACCGCCCTCCTGCCAGCGTGTCCGCCCCCGGCGGGCGAGGGAGGGAGAAGGCGGTGTCAAGGCCACGCCAGCGGCGCGACGAGGAGGAAGGCGGTAGGTCGGGTACGCGCCACCGCTGACGGGGGCGCGTTTCGGCGCCAACGCGCCGTGGCGAGCGCGACGGGAACGCGCAAGCAGCCAAGTCTGTGGCACGACGCCACGCAGGCGCGACGCGCGTAGCCTTGGCGAGGCGGTGGCGGGGCCGACGCCGGGGGCGCTGGGTTAGGAGGCACGATTTACGCCGCGGGCGTGGGCGAAGCGGTGGCGCCGCAAGGGGCGTCCGTAGGTGACGAGGTAGAGCGCAATAATGGCACGACGGCGGGCGCCGTCAAGCTTGGATGGGGTGCGACGGCGCTGTCCCGCGGGGCGGCCGACGGCGCGAAGCGCCGGGCAGGGAGGCGTGAGCTCAAAGACTGCCAAGGGGCGGCGCGTGACAAGGGGCCCGCGGTCGGCGCCGGTCAAGGAGCGAGAGGCGAGCAGGAGGTGGAAGAAGGTGGCGGCGGCTAGAGGAAAACGAGGAGCCGACGGCGGCCGGGGCTTTATAGCACGGGGTTAGGGCTTCGAGAGGCCGGGCATCTCGGCGCCCTGCGGCGCGGGCGGGGCACGCTGCACGCATCCACGGGATGGGAGCACGGCGCTGCTCCATGCCGCGGGGTGGTGGCGGGGCGGCTGAGCAGGCTCCCCGCCCCATAGGGTTCGGGCGTGGGGTGCGGGCTAGCGGGCCACGGGCCGCTGCGCGTGCACGCACGGGCCGCCCAAAGCTTCGCGGTTCGCTAAGGCAGGCAGGGGAAGGGAGGTGGCGAGCGGGCCTTGGGCCATTCAGCGCGGCGGGCCGCGGAAGGGAGGCGGGCAGGCCGGGAGGCCGAGGCGGGCCGGGCCCAAGCCGGGCCGGAGTGGGAGAAAGGGGAGGCCGATCCGGGCCCGGGTAGGGAGAGGGAGGAGGCCGGCTGGGGCTTTGAGCCCAAGGAAGGGAAACCTTTTCCCTTTGTTAGGGATTTTTGAGATGCATTTTGATATGGTCCTAGATGGAATTTGTGGGGGAAATTTAAAGGGAAAGTTTGAGTGGGGACAATAGGGAATTTGATAAGATTTCATAGAGGAGGTTTGATAGGTATTTGTGTGGTATTCAAACGGAGAACCGAGTTTGAAAGGGATGGAGAACAATTCAAGGGATGACTTGGGAGGAAAAAATCCAAGGAGGAATGGGGAAGATGATTTGGTATGATTTTGAAAGAGGGATAGATCGAGAAGAATACATATACATATGTAAAGAAAGGAAAAAGGGTTTTTCCTTAGTGTCTCAAGCAACTTGAGTAGGATTCATAAAGGACTATGGGAGATGTTAGAGAGGAAGAATATGCTATGGACCTGTGCACTGCATCTCCGAATAAAGCTAATCCGGACTCAACACAAGAACCAAGGCACATCCCTACAACCAAGTCTATATGCATGCAACGTTTCGCAAGGAACTATCCTTCATTTGACCTGGGTTTGACCTAGCAACTACATGCACCTCACTTTGCAAGAAAAATTTTAAAAAGTCCAGATTTTTGGTGTTCCGAAAACACGGGATGTTACAGACTACCCCCCTTACCGGAATCTCGTCCCCGAGATTTAGGTGTTGTCTAAGATGAAGGTTCTTACTAGATGTTCCACTTGCATCAATGCATCAAGCCTTTGCAAAGAGGGGCTTTTTGGGAAAGGAGTTTTGAAGGTAGGGCTTTTGGAGAAAGCATTTGCAAGTAGCTTTTGAATGGAAGGAAGCATCTCAAAGAGGACGCGAAATGCTTTTGTTTGTTCAAAATTGTTTTTTTTTTTTTTTGCAACAAGCAAGTTTTCGAAACTCTTTTTTGTAATCAAGACTCTTTGTAAACTTCCATAGAGTAAGTTCAAAATACATTTGGAAAGGCTTTTCGCAAACCAGAAATTTTTTGTAAGCAACTCTCTCTCTTTTTTTTTTATAAAGCCACCGCTTTTGAAATAGCCTTCAGCTTGAAAAGCAAAAACTCTTGAAGAAAGTCCATTTCGAAACGAAACCATTAACTTAAATCTTTTGAAATCGGATTTTAAACTGGAACCCAAAAATCATTTATCATTCGTAAGACCTTTTGAGAAGCTTTTTCGAAATCAGGTTTTCGTAAATTCTTTTTCGAGAAAAAACACCATTTGATGGGAAAGCAAAGGGTTTTGAAATCGCTTTTTAAACAACGTTTTGAAACTTGGAAGTCAAATACCCCTTTTTCTTTTGTTCTGTAAACATTTTGAGGAGCTTTTTGGAATAGGACTGCTCCTAGCAAAATCTTTAGATTTGAAACTTTTCCTTTTAAACAAAATGGAGCGTTGAGAAGGAAGTTTGCAAAATACAGAATAATTTGGAAACAAAACAAGTTTGTGGGAAATAAACTTCTTTCAATAGATTTTATTTTCGTAAGGATTTTTGAAAAGGAAGGGGGAGCTCAAGATTCGGGGGGTTTGCGGTACTGACTAGGGCAATCACGATCACTTTCCTTGATACCCGCATACGCCCGGCAAGAAGCCATGTGGAGGCCTCACACATGGGGCCCCAAGTTTAAATAGCGAGCACCATAGCTCAAGATCGTGGCTCATCCCTAAATAAGTTACCGACAATGTCCCAAAATCTCAAACTAAAGGGAGAGGAGGGGGGTTTGAGGAGAAAGCCTTTGTATACTATTTTGAAAGCATTTTTTAAACAAAGGTTTTAAATCTTTTTATTTTGCAAAATTTTTTTTTTTTGAGCAAGAAGATTGCAACCCTTGGTTTGAAACTAACACAAATAATTTGAAATTGGTTGCAACCCATTTGATTCAAAAACATGGGAATAAAGAGTTTTCATTTTTACCAAGCTAGAGCAAAACCCCAAAAAGAGAGATTAGAAAAGGTTTGAAAAAAGGTTTCTAATTTGTGAGACAAATCAAAATTTTTAGAATAAATCTTTGCTTTTTCCAATCTCTTTCGAAAGGGGGTGTAGGATTCAGATCATTTTGAAAACTTGCACTTTAGATTTTTAGAAATAAAATAGTTTTTTTTTAAAAGATGCCAAATACGTTAAGTTTGAAACCTGTTTTAGACGGAAGAAGCTTCATAAACAAAGGATTTTTTTTTGAAGCTTTTGAAAGTTGGTACATTTGAAAACTCCATTTGAACAAGGCATAGAGCGGTTTCAAAAGCTTTTGAAATCCAGTTTTAAAAAAGCAAGGCACCCATTTTTTTTTTCTCCAAATAGGTCAAAATCAAGGATTTTAAAAACTCAAATCTTTCAAAAAAAATTCTTGTTTTGGTAAAACACTTTCTAAAAGGAGTACAAGCCAAAAAGATTTTTGAAAGCTTTATTCATTTTCAAAACACAAAGAAAATAAAACAAGTTTTGAAATTAGTTTGAATTTTTCCTTCAATCAGAAGGTCAAGCTTTCACAAACAAACTCGGCTTTTGAGAAAACACTTTTGAAATCAAATTTGGAAAGCACATTTTGATTTCCAAAAGTAACTTTTTGAATTGTTTGTCACAAAATCTTTTTGCAAGAATTTTGTTCATAAAACCGGTTGTAAAACACATTTGCAAACAAGGATGATTGCTTTTAAAAAAAGGGAATTTGACTCACGAGTGAAATCAAGGCCTTTTTAAAGCAAAAATCGAGCCAAAAGATCTTTGATTTTAAAGTGTTTTGTTGATTGAAAAACAAGGTTTTGCTTTTGAAATAAAACTGGTTTTATGTGAGAACCGACTTTTTAAGGAAAAATAGACAGGTTTTGAAAAGAAGTTCGGTTTGAGAGACCGAAAAACAGTTTTGAAAAAAGCTTTGGCAAAACTTTGATGCATTGACTTCCTATGTCCAATTTTATTAGTTGGGTCCACCCGCCTAGTGATGGGTCGGCTTTTGGGTTTAGCTGGCTAGGTTACCCAGGCTCATGGAGTCATACATACAAAATAATCCTTATAATTTACACTCAGGCAATAAGAAGCATGAAAGGCATAACAACACAAGATCCAAGCAATCGGGACAAAGAAATACAACCCCTATATGCATAGTGTTGACTTGAGGCGACTCCTAAGCCTTTGAAGTCTCACACATCTACCGATCTAGCGTGGACGGTAGTGGGGAATGATTTCTATAGGTCATCTCTCCATATTAGAGTGGTCAGACAGCATCAAAACTCAAGGCGGAGGGAGAAACAAGTGCATTCATTTCTAGAACCTATAACACACAAGATTGTTGGCTTCTATACTATTGGTTGGTCCTAAGGTCTCGTCCTACAGTCAAGTATGGCTCTGATACCAACTGAAACGTCCCGCGATTTCCACGAAGGGAGATCCACAGAGTACATCATTTACAGTTGATACCACAGTTCATACATCGTGAAAAGGTACAAGTTACAGAGTTTTACCTCACTTGTAGACACACCTAGATACAAAGTATCCTAGCGATCAACGCGCACAAGTCAATATCGTAGTAGACGTAGCGCCACAAATGATGAAGGCTCCTCCTTCACAAACGATCATCGAGTCGGGTAGTATATCAGCAGGCGCCGACTTGATCTTCTTAACCAAACTTGAGTGTAGGGACGGGACCACCTAATTCTTCCAAATCCATTATTGTCGTAGTCCTCCTCGGGTACCAAACCTGCTCAACTCTATCAAGACGATTTGTACGGCCACTAGCTCCCACCCTATGCTTTGCTTTGCTATGTGGTAAGTGGAATGCAAGGGTAGAGGAAAAGGCCTATATTTGGTCTGTAGTTTTCCTATGCAAATTCATAACATAAATATAATATAGTTCATCAAGTTTTAACCCATCTCATCCATACATCCATCCATCCCATCCACATCCACATCCACAACCACACATCTCACCACACTCTCACTCTAGTCGGCAAGGAAGACTCCCGCTCCTCCTTGCCTCAACGGCCTAAGCCGGAATCCAACAACACCCAGGGGGAGAAGAGAAAAGGACTCCACTCACTATAACGAACGTGTGGTACTCACAGGAATGTCCATACCGGGACACGGCTATACGTATAGATTTAGTAACTCTGCAGAGCTTGTACACCGAACCACAAGATCACCATCATCGACGATGCCTCGCCTAGGCCGATACCAAGCTGCCGCCTAACGGGCCCGATGCCACTCTACCACTCAGCTCTGGGCACCCCGAGATCCACCGGACGCCGAGACTGTGAGACGTGGTACCGATCCCAAAGGGATACCACGCTGTCTCGGGAGGGTGTGGGGTCTCGGCACCCGCACCTCCCTACACTATCACCTATCAACCTAGTAGTAGCAGCGGGGGGGCCAGCTAGTCGTCAAGTCGACCCCGCCCATTCGAGACGAGTGGTGTGCACGAAAAGGTCCCTGTGAACCGGACGAACGCCAAACCAGTCCTTAGAAGGACCGACAGATATCTTCACAAGGGGGCTCACGCCGTGCCTCGACGGCACCTCCATTCCGGGGATTCGTCCCACAAAGACACTCCTCCCCGAATCTACTCACATCACATGTACCCGCCACAGGTACTCTCTCACATAGGGAGTGCCCAGATCACACTCCACCGGCAAGACTTGTCCCCCCGACTCGTCGTAGATCCCCGCCCAGATCGACACAACCCTCACCACACACACCCAAGACACACGCCAAGATCTCTTCCATGTTAACCCAGTTATCCAATTTACGGTACCACGTGCCTTAGCCACACACAAACATGTATGAGTAAAGAGTAAGTGTGTAGCAAGTATCATGAAGTAGGCAAGCGTCTATCCTAGCAGCGGGTGTGCAGGGGGAAAGGTTGCGTCAAGGTAATGGCTTATCAAGCAATCTACCATGCATCCTATCCCAATTATTTGCATAAAGTAAAGCACTAGCAGCTATATATTGCATGTCTAATAGGATTCTACGAGGTTGGGTGGGACGTGGCACCTGTTCACAGCAATCCATAGTCATCCACATCTGGTTGCTCTTCACGTCTCCTCCTCCCAGTGGATCTCCGGTCTATCCATCGACACCACGATGCAGCTAACTCGATATAGCGACAAACAAGGCAAAAGAGCAATCAATCCCCAACCAAAATCCAATACTCCCTAAAAGGCAATAAGATATAGAAGGAACCAGATAACTCAGAATAAACACTGAAAAGACTTAGCCCTCGTGGAGAGTGTCCGATCCTTGGGCTCATATAAATAGAAGTGGTTGCCTGCTAAGCACAAGCCCGGATCACGACCATAGTATAGCCAAGACTTCCCCGGTCAATCGTGTCGACACACGGCTTCAAAAGAAGAGGCCTTGATCCTAGCTTAACTTAACCAAACACCACGGTTGCGACCTCCCGATCCTGACGTCATGGAAATTGGCGGGAACCGGAGGATCACAAGTAGGAGAGAAAAGGGAAATAGAAACAACAGGGTTTGGCCCTTGCGGCCTTTAACCCACAAGTCACAACTACTGTATAGGATTTCGAGTAAGAACAATTAACACGAAATAGAGGAATTGTGGTTTGGTTCCAGGCTTCTTGGCTTACCCGTCATGGTAGCGACGGTAGCAAAAAGAGATTGGAATATGAACAACGTAAGAGCGGCTACAGGTCCTCTCGATCCGCACGACACAACAACATCGGGAGCCGAGAAGAGAGTAGCACACAAGGGAATATAGGAGAGTTAGTTGGGCATGTCCATGTCGCGGCCTCGGTCACATCCTCGACAAGGATGGTTTTCCAACGGCCGATCGGGTCGACTCGCATGGGTCCGAGAACAAGATACCACGCACCATAGCCGCTAACTAGAGGAGATAGTCCGGTCTTTGATCCAATCGTCATGACTAAGACGGGATCGAACAGAACGGGCTAGCGGGGAGGAACGGAAGGTAAACGAAAGAGAAGGAGCGGTGGTCTACTCCTTCCAATGCACATGTCACGACAAAAAGGCAGGGCATCGAAGAGGAGCGATGCACAAGAGAGTACAAGTGCCTATTCCGCTTGTAGGGTACCTTGACCAAGGTGCACTAGATGCACTAAGACGTTCCCCGGATTCTTGGTGGTGCGGTTGTCACCGCGAAGACCCAGGGAGTGTCACGGTCTCAATAGGTACTGGCATACAAGAGGGCTAAGCACCAAGGAACAATTAGAGGGAGGTTCCCTCTTCCCTTGATCCACTCGCCACGGCAGTCGACGGGAATCAAAGGAGTGGGATCAAGAGAGCAATAATAGAACACCGACGAACTCGATCAAACACCAAATGGGATTTCGGTTCCACAGTACTTCGGTCCTCTTGACATGGCAATAGTCAATAATCAAAGTACTCGGAGTCAAGAGAGTCAATCCACGCCTTACTGAACTAGCGAGGATCGAAAGGATAAAGAGAGAAGAAAGGCCCCGCACTCTTCTCGACCTACTCGTCATGGCAAGGGACGGTGGTCGGAAGAAAAGAGACGGAAGTCTCGCACGGTCCCTTGATCCACACCAATTCGTAGGGCACCACGACCTCCGTGCAACTAAAGCGGCAAAAGCTATTTCTCGGGTTCGTAGCGATGCGGTTGTCATCACGAGAACTGAGGAATGCTTTCGGTCTAGGTGGTGCAAGCATACGAGGTGGTGGGGAAAATAACGCAAGAAAAGAAAGGAAGGAAAAGAGGTGAAGCCCGATGGTCATGGCGAGATGACTCGCGGCCATAAGCTTTACCTACACGGGTTTGGCTCCCGTCGTCCCAAGATAGTTGCTTCCTAGTTCGTTTCCCACTAGACTAGGTCCTAGGGGGCTCCATGTGCGCGGTTAAGATCCGCATCGATAGCGATATCGAGCTCCTTTATGACCATGTCCTAGGGCCGAAGGTAGAAGCTAACACTCAGGGTACAACGAAGACAACTAAAGCACGAGAGAACGAGTTACGCTCGGCGTCACGATCACGGTGGGATGAACCCACGACCGAACGTCCGAGCGAGGAACGACCCCCTTAACCGCTCGAAGGCACAGTTCACGCACAATGACACACAAACACACACGAACCACGTAAGATCACGACCACATGCGTAACACATATCCATAGCACATGAGACAATCCGGCGCGAAGGCACGGCACGGCATAGATAGATCATGTATGACAAGTATGAATAGGTATGTATGAAAAAACGAAGTTTTGCCGACGTCGAGGGTGACATCGGGCGGAGTTTGCGAATGATCGACCTTGGCGGGGAAAGATGAGGCCGGTAGTGGTGTGTCCGGCAAGCCACGGTGAGCTGCAGCGTGCCGGGCCAAGGGTGGCCAGCTGTAGTGGCCCTTGGCCGGCAGTGGCCGGCTGCAGCCACCCGGGCCACCTCTGGCTGGCTGCAGCCATGTCTGGCCGGCTGCAGCTGGCCGTGGCGGGCTGCAGCAAGCCGGAGAAGGCCAGAAGCTGGCTGGGCGTGGCTCCAAGTGGCCGGGAAGTTGTAGAGGTCCGACGGAGTGGGACAGGGCAGCCCCGCTTCCCTGCAAGGTGTAGGACAACGGCACGAAGGCCGATCTCAGGCATGGGTTGGTGGAAAAAGGGGAAAAGAGGGATTTTGGTCACTGGAGTCTCACCGGCGTTGCTGCTGTGCAGCTCTAGTGCGGTGCGGACGTCGTAGAAGGGGGCTGGCGTTGTGGATGGTGGCAGGAGCGCTGGCCAGCAGCCGGATGGCGAGGCAGGGAGGATGCAGGTCGGCGAGGAGGTTGGCGCCGGCGTGGTGCACTGCCGTCGCGCGGTTGGAGCCGTTGCAGCACACCACGCGCGGGGCGGCAGCCTGCAGACGCCGACGGGACCGCCGCGCAGCCGACGAGGCGAGTTCCCGCCCTCCTCCCGGCGGTGTCCGGCTCCAGAAGGGCCAGGGAGGGAGAAGGCGGTCTTGTCGCTGGTGACGCCAAAGCGCGACGAGGAGGAAGGCGAGGCCGGGGTACGGCGCCACCGCGTCGGGGCGCGTTCGGCGTCAACGCGCCGTGGCGAGCGCGACGGAACGGCAGAACGGCTCGCGAAGGCGCGCCGTGCACGACGTCACGGCAGACGCGCGCGTAGCGCTTGGCGAAGAGGTGGCGCCGATCGCTGCGGGCGCGGCTGGGGAGGCACGACGACGCCGCGGGCGTGGCGAGCGGGTGGCCGTGCGGGCGCCCGTAGGTGACGAGGTAGAGCGCAGCGAGGCACGACGAAGGGCGCCGCTGGCGGCTTGACGGGGTGCGACGGCGCTGTCCCCGTGGCAGCGCCGCCGACGGCGCGATGCCGGCCGCTGCGCTTGGTGAAGCGTCCAAAGACTGCCGCGCGGCGGTGACAAGGCGGGTTTGGCGCGGGCGCGCTGAAGGAGCGAGAGAGGGCGAGCGGGAGAGGTGGAAGAAGGTGTGGCGGCGGCTAGGAGGAAAACGAGGAGCCGACGGCGGCTGCGGGGCTTTATAGCACGGGGTTAGGGCTTCGGGGTGCCGGGGCATCCTCGGCGTCCGTGGCGCGGGGGGGGGCACGCGGCACGCATCCACGGATGGAGGAGAGGGGGCACGGCGCGGCTCCATGCCGCGTGGTGGCGGCGGCCGGGAGCAAGGCTCCCTGCCCCATAGGGTTCGGCGTGGGGTGCCTGGCTAGCGGGCCATCAAGGCCGCGCGTGTGCACGCACGGGCCGTCCAAAGCTTCGGCGGTCGCTAAGGCAGGCGGGGAAGGGAGGTGGCGAGCGGGCCTTGGGCCATTCAGCGCGGGCCGCCGGAAGGGAGGCGGGGCAGGCCGGGAGGCCGAAGCTGGGCCGGGCCCAAGCCGGCTGGAGTGGGAGAAAGGGGAGGCCGATCTGGGCCTGGGTAGGGAGAGGGAGGAGGCCGGCTGGGGCTTTGAGCCCAAGGAAGGGAAACCTTTTCCCTTTGTTAGGGATTTTTGAGATGCATTTTGATATGGTCCTAGATGGAATTTGTGGGGGAAATTTAAAGGGAAAGTTTGAGTGGGGACAATAGGGAATTTGATAAGATTTCATAGAGGAGGTTTGATAGGTATTTGTGTGGTATTCAAACGGAGAACCGAGTTTGAAAGGGATGGAGAACAATTCGAAGGGATGACTTGGGAGGAAAAATCCAAGGAGGAATGGGGAAGATGATTTGGTATGATTTTGAAAGAGGGATAGATCGAGAAGAATACATATACATATGTAAAGAAAGGAAAAAGGGTTTTTCCTTAGTGTCTCAAGCAACTTGAGTAGGATTCATAAAGGACTATGGGAGATGTTAGAGAGGAAGAATATGCTATGGACCTGTGCACTGCATCTCCGAATAAAGCTAATCCGACTCAACACAAGAACCAAGGCACATCCCTACAACCAAGTCTATATGCATGCAACGTTTAAAGGAACTATCCTTCATTTGACCTGGGTTTGACCTAGCAACTACATGCACCTCACTTTGCAAGAAAAGTTTTAAAAAGTCCAGATTTTTGGTGTTCCGAAAACACGGGATGTTACACACGGCTATAAGTGTGCGAATTGTGATCAATCGAGCCACTGGTGAATAGGTATCAAAGAAATCTTCTCCCTCTTTTTGGGTGTATCCTTTGGCCACAAGCCTTGCCTTGTACCTCTCAATTGTACCATCAGGTCTAAGCTTTTTCTTGAATATCCATTTGCAACCTATAGGTTGACAACCATAAGGCCAATCAACGACCTCCCACATTTCGTTTGACATAATAGAACCCATCTCAGTCCTTACTGCTTCCTTCCATAAGTCAGCATCAGGAGAGGAATATGCCTCACTAATAGCGGTTGGTGTGTCTTCCACAAGGTACACTATAAAGTCATCACCAAAGGATTTTGCAACCCTCTGTCTCTTACTCTTTTGAGTGACTATAGTGTCATCCACCTCGGGGATGTGCACATGGGAATCCTCAGCATGATCTAAAGAATTGGACAGTTCTTGCTCATGGGGAATTATAGTCTCATGACTTGTTTCACTAGGTGTATTTTTCATGGAAAACTCATTCTCAAAAAATATAGCGTCTCTAGATTCTATGATAGTATCAACATACATATTAGGCACATCCGATTTTATAATTAAGAACCTATATCCAAGGGTCTTTGTGAAAAGAATAACCAAGGAAAACACAATCAACAGTTTTAGGCCCAAGTTTACGCTTTTTGTTGATTGGCACATCCACCTTAGCCAAGCAACCCCATGTGCGCAAATATGAGAGGTTTAATCTTCTCTTTTCCCATTCCTCAAATGGTGTAATCTTTTTGTCCTTTGTGGGAACTCTGTTCAGGACATGACACGCTGTCATTATCGCCTCACCCCACCATTCCTTGGATAATGCCGCTGTACTCAACATGGCATTCACCAAATCTGTTAGAGTGCGGTTTTTCCTTTCAGCAATCCCATTGGATTGTGGTGAGAATGGCGGTGTCCTCTCATGAACAATACCATGTTCCACGCAGAACTCATCGAAAACATTCGAGAAATATTCTCCACCTCGATCAGACCTTAACCGTTTTATTTTCCTCTCAAGTTAGTTCTCAACTTCAGCTTTATAGGCCTTAAAATAATTGAACGCTTCATCTTTTGTTTTTAAGAGATACACATAGCAAAACCTGGTGGATTCATCTATAAAAGTGAGAAAGTATCTTTTTAGCGCCTTTGGTCAAAATTCCGCTCATCTCGCACAAATCGGAATGAATAAGTTCTAGAGGTGCCAAATTCCTCGCCTCAAGCCCTTGTGGGGCTTGCATGGGGTTGTTTTGATTCAACACACACATGGCACTTAGACTTTTTGACCAAGTTAAATTTAGGAATTAAATTTAGATTTGCTAACCGCATAAGACAGCCAAAACTTGCATGACAAAAAGTGAATGCCATAAATCGACTCATCGAAAATATCAACAGAAATTCACCATCTTATTACACACATCATGCAAAGATAAGCGGAACAGACCTCCGCAATCATATCCTTTACCAACAAAAGAACCATGTCTCGACACAACACATTTATTGGACTCAAGAACAACCTTGTAGCCATCACGACACAACATAGATGCACTAACAAGATTTTTTTCTTGATGGAGGGCACATGCTTTGCACGCTCTTCAATGGCACTGTCTTCCCCGAAGTAAACTTCGTAATGACCGTACCAACACCAAGAATATGAGCACGCGACCCATTGCCCATCAACAAGGCGCCAGACCTCCCGACCTGGTAGGAATAAAAAAAAGAAACATCAGCACACACATGTATATTTGCACCACTATCCATCCACCACTCAGGTGAATTACAAACAGAGAGAACAAATGGTAAAGAATTACCATACCTAGATGTTCCATCTCCATTGTCGATAGTCACAACATTTGCTGATTTCTTGTGCGGTGAACTTGCGATCGTGGCACTCTCTTGCCCAATGCTGATCACTTCCACGCACAAAGCATCCTCCATCTTTCTTGTTGTTACTCTTCTTCTTAAACTGTGCTTTGTTTGAGTGGGTTTGGTTGTGTTCTCTTACTTGTTTTGGTTTTTTCTTCTTGTTGAACTTGCGAATTTGGAGTTCCTCTTTTTGCACCACATTTGCAAAGTAGAGGTCTCAACACCCTTTCCATTGTCCTTTGCTCTAGCCCTCTCCTCAACATCAAGAGTACCAATGAGCTCTTTCACATTGAACTCTTGTCTCTTATGTTTGAGTGAGGTGGCAAAGTCCTTCCAAGAAGGTGGTAACTTGGCGATAATACCGCCAGCCACAAACTTGTCAGGCAAAGGACAAGGGAAAAGCTCAAGTTCGTTAGCTAGTGCCTGAAACTCATGAGCTTGTTCCACTACAGATCGATTCTCAACCATCTTGTAGTCATACAACTGCTCCATGAGATACAGCTCGCTACCAGCATTAGTAACTCCAAACTTTCCAACAAGTGCATCCCACAACTCTTTCCCAGAGGGAAGGATGATATAGCTTTTCTGGAATTTTTCATCAAGTGCACGGATTAAGTCCAGTTTTCACCCCTCAACTATCGCGTCGGTCTAATTCATACCCCCAACTATAAAACCGTCTATTCCTGGTACCCCAACTCTCAAAACGGTTCATTTTTGGCACCTGGGAGGGGGCAAAGCTGTTTTGACCGATGCTGAGCGGTTTTGACCATATAGAGCCCACGCGTCAGCCACTCATCATCTCCTTCTCCATCTCCACGCTGGCCCCTCTCTTTCCTCCCATCACCAGTGGCGAGGCGACGACGCGCGCGGCCTCCATCGCGTCGTACTCGCCCCCCAGCCTGGTGGTCAGCCAAGCGGTGGTCGAAAGCACATGCTGGGCGGCGGCGGCACGCGAGCGCAGCGGCGCCCATGCGAGGTCCCCGCAGCTGCGCCCATGCGAGCCCCTACGGGCGGCCGCACGTGTCCGCATCGGGTGCGCGAGGATGCTGGGTGGCCACGCGAGCTCCCATCGACGGCACGCGCGAGCTCAGGTGGGTCCGGCGCCAACGATGACGACGGGCGGGCACGACGACCGGTATCACCCCGGCGGCGGTGTGCCCTACCGCCGCCTCGCCGCCAGCCGCCGCCGATGCCGGCGGACACGACGGCGCTCAGCCACGAGGAGCCGGCATTGGCGACGGGCGGGTTCTTTGGAGGCGAACCTGCCAAGGCAGGGCGGGTTCGGGTACGTGCACCAAGGAGGTGGCGGTGAAGCAGCTCAAGGCCGGGAGCGGGCAGGGCGAGCGCGAGTTCCAGGCGGAGGTGGACACCATCGGCCCGCGTTCACCACCACCACCTCGCCGCGCTCGTCGGCCATCGTGATCGACCAGGCGCGCCGCCTGCTCGTCTACGACCGTGCCCAACCACACGCTCGAGCACCACCTCCACGAACACGAAGCGGGGGTGGGGCTGCCGGTGATGCCGTGGCGACGAGCCTCCTCGCCGCCCGTCGGCGCCGCCGGGCCTCGCGTTTGCACGAGGAGTGTGATCCGAGGATCATCCACCGCGACATCAAGTCGGCCAACATCTGGCTGGACGACGAGTTCGAGGCCATGGTCGCCGAATTGGGGCTGGCCAAGCTCACGAGCGTCAACCACACGCACGCCTCCACCCGCGTCATGGGCACCTTCGGCTACCTGGCGCCCGAGTACGCTGGCGTCGGCGGCAAGCTCACCGAGAAGTCCAACGTCTTCTCCTACGGCGTCATCTTTGCTCGAGCCGCTCACCGGACGACGCCTCGACGACCGCTCATCCTATGGCCGGGCGGCCTCGTCGACCGGGTAGGCAAGCGTGCGGCGTGCATGGTAGATGTGCATGGCGTCCATCGCCGTTGGGATTAATGAGCGAGCGCTTCGACGGGCGATGGCGTGCATCCGTCTGCGGGAGGCGGCCGCCGCAGACCGGGCGGACGGCAACTACGACGAGGTCGTGGACCCCAGATCGCTGGGGCGAGTACACGACGCGACGGAGGCCGTCGCTGCCGCCGCCGCACCGCGCTGCCGTCGTCCGCCGCCGCCGTTGGTGATGGGAGGAAAGAGAGGGGCCAGCGTGGAGATGGAGAGGGAGATGATGAGTGGGCGACGCGTGGGCCCTACATGGTCAAAACCGCTCAAAGATCGGTCAAAACAGCTTTGCCCCCTTCCGGTGTCAAAAGTGAACCGTTTTGATAGTTAGGGTGCCGTGAATAGATGGTTTTGTAGTTGGGGGTATGAATTAAACCGACACGATAGTTGAGGGGTGAAAACTGGACTTAATCCCAAGTGCACCGATCACGTACCTCGAAAGAGGTTGTCATCGACCCTAAACTTAGCCTCATCCTCGGGAGACAAGTTAGCGTGCTTGCCCTCGGCGGCATGATAACAAGACATAGCAAAGGAGCCACAATTCCATCTTAGCTCTCCAAATCAAGAAGTTTTTACCATCAAAAGGATCGGGCTTTAACATAGCAAAGAAAACCACCGACAGAAAAATCGCCTATAACTAGGTTTTTGAATTGTTAGATAATTAGGCAATTTCCATGTCATTTTAATTCCAGAAATTAACATTATGATGATGACACATAAAAGATTATTGATAATTGAAAACATGATATCAAAGACATCCATAATTAAATAGAACATGATATCAAACAACATGTGAAGCATATAAATATTAAACTGAATATTAAACTCATGAAGACATGACCCATATAGCAAAACATCAAAGCATGACATATATATCAATATGATGACTAGCACCGAATCGCACATGAAACGACGAGATAGAACTATCGAACATGAACGCAGCGTAGCATATGAAACGTATGAATGTAATGCAAAGAATGCATGGACATTACATATAACTTAAAACTGAACCTCGATACAGGATATATCACGAAACGATCCGACAGAGTATAGGAGACGGACTCATAACAAAGATATGAAACAACGCGAAAACACTACTGCAACGAGCATGATCTGGAACACGAAAAAATGAGAGAAGATGAATGGTTCATACCCTCCGGTGTAGGAACTCGATCCCGATCCCGAACCTTGTCCTACTTCCTTCGTCATGGTGAGGATGTTGAAGATGATCCCGTGAGGAAGATGAACGGCGGCGCCCCTCCCGTCGCGTGAAGAAGATCGCGGGGCGGCGTCTTCCCTTGAAGATGAAGGAGACGACGACGATCGGCGGCGATGGATTGGGCAGTCGCGTACGCCGCTCCCCAAAACCTAATTGCCGATCCCCCGTGCAAGGTCTCGACCGGCAAGGGCTTCGAGGCACTCCGCCTCTCTCGCTTCTCCCGTCAGCCGCCGGGAGTCACGAGATGGGAATACCTCGGCCCGCAATCGGATTGTGTGTCCGATCGTCAAACTCCGAAGAGGAGGGAGCGTCTCCCTTATATCCTTGTGGTGGCGCCCGGAGGGAGGTGAAGAGCAAGAGTCTCGAAAGCAAAAATGAGGAGTCGGGCGATCAAGAGTAACTCCCGCAGCTAGTGAGTGCTAAAAATTTAACACGCACGACACGCCGCGGCCTGCCACGCCCACGGCCCGGGCGGCGGCGGCCTAGCCCAGCGTGTGGCACACCTTGGTCCGTTCCTTGGTTTCTCAAATTAAGTGGAATAATTTCCACCATATAAGTCAAGTCAACGTCCCTTGGACTTCCAATCCGGTACAAATAATATTCTTCATAATTACACTCCATAGAGTTAATTGATTTATTAAATATAAAATGGGCCTAGCCCATAATAAATCCAACATAAACTACTTCTTTTCTGTTTTTCTGAAGTGGACCAGTCAAACTACTACTTTCCTTTTTTTTTTTTTTTTTTTGAGCTTTTCAAACTACAACAACTAGGCTAACTGGCGGCCTGCCTATC
Source organism: Chrysopogon serrulatus (assembly GCA_015844335.1). NCBI lineage: Eukaryota > Viridiplantae > Streptophyta > Magnoliopsida > Poales > Poaceae > Chrysopogon > Chrysopogon serrulatus. Next base: position 60,298 of record JADLZL010003221.1, on the reverse strand, counting down.
TTGCTTGAGGCTGGCCCTCGTGTCTGGTGGCCCATTTACGGACTAAAGCGTGCAGCCCATCAGGTCCCAGTTGCCCACCTCCACCAGTCCAATAACCCATCTGATCTGCCGCAGCGCCGCCAGGGCCCGCCACCGTGCCACCGATGTGGACGGCGGCGACGCCGATGTACTGAGCTCCGCCGTGGCTGATGGGCTGGAGGAAGAGGAGGTAGGCGAGGTGGTGCGGCACTGCCTCCACGCCATTCGTCCTCCGCGCACGCCTACTAAAGGTGCTCGGTGCAATGCTGCGAGAGCGTCCGCCCACCCCCTGTTCCTGACAGAGGCAACGGCTGCGTGCGTTCTCCATCCAAAATTTCTACATTTCCCCTCTTCCCATGTCCGCACTTTGACAAGTTCTGATTTGGTTTCGGTTGCTAGGTGCGTGCGGTGGCGATGGAGCGGTGGGGGTCTTGGATTCCAGTTCCACACTGGGAAGCCGCGGCAGCAGAGCTTTACAGTGTTTTGTTACGAAATCTGATTTTGTCTTGCGTACTTGTCACCTTTTTCCTAATGAGGCTGTCAGGCTCAGGTATTACTGATTTACTGCTAATATTGTTCGGATGGCCATAGTGTTAATTTACTTGTCAACTTCTGAACTAGTAGCTTCCCCATCTGCAAATATGTGCAGGTCAGGGGATTAAGTGCATAACATAGAGTTTGAAACACTTCTTCAGGAAATGGTACACATGTACATTACAGTACTCAACCTATGTGAAGTTGAAACCATGGACTACTTTGGTTCGGCACTAACTATAGGAGATTTTTTTTTATGACAAGTAAGTCCATGCTTGACACTAGAAAACTGTGGTTTGTACTCTGTTTATAATACAGCCAGCAGGTAGCTATGTCATGACACATACCATGCCAATGTCAGGTTGCAGTGTGCAGTCACACCATACAATATAGCACAAGGTACATTAATAAGAAGTCAAATGTGCGCAAAAATATATGCACTTATTACATTAAACCGTGCATGCAGCATGGTGGTTCAGGGGAAAGCCACACAATCCAACTCTGTCAGCATAGACATAACCATTGCCCTTAATCACTGGGCCCAAGCATATAATTAGAAGTTTAGAACAAGTAACCTGACACTATTAGGCACAAGGGATGAAATGGGCTAAGCGATAGGTTTTAATTGTTGCCCAATTCAACAACACTCCCCCCCCTCCCTGTTTCCCCTTTGTTTGCATACTGCTACACTTGTGCCTTTTTTTTCCCTTGCTTGTGGCAGTTGTTTAGCTAGTTTGGTTCTTGCCTTGTGGTTGCTCTTATTTGCTAGCTTGCTGAAGTAGTTGCTCTTGTTTAGTTCTCGTTGAGTAGCTTAGTTGATCTACCTTGTTTGTTTTGTGTTTGTTCTTGCTAGTGTAGCCAAGTAGCTCTCTATTTCTTGCTCGAGTAGTTGTTTAGCTCCAGCTTGTGCTCTTTGGCCTTTGCTAGTGGCTGCTAGTGTGCTTGGCTTGTTGATTTGGCGCTTTGTTAACTAGACTTGTGTAGGAGCGTTTGCATTAGTTGCTAGGCTAGGCGCATACTCCCTCCGTTCCTTAATAGTAGTCATTGTAGGAGGTGATGAGATCACCAAGGAAGTAAACAAAAGACCCTGGTTACCCCTACTGCTATTAGCTGTCCTGTGTGTGCAGTATATGACCAAAGCATGCTACGATGGGACTTGTAGAGTGCGGGGTGGAGGAGGCAAAGCCTGCAGCTCTGACCGGCTAGCCTGCCGCGCATGCACTGACGGACGGAGTAGTCTAAAACGTCTTCCTTTCTGGTACTTATTTCAAATGCTAGAATGTCTTCTATTCTGGATGGAGGAAGTAGTCCTTATTAGGACCACCTTATTGTGTCTAGTTTTCTTTGTGCTTTGACGAAATTTTTATAGGCTAATCACCTCCTCTAACCATCCTAATGTCCTTTCAACAACAAACTAAATATGGTGCAAGAACATGTAAGATATCAAGATGTGGTCGGCAATCTTGCTCTTCTAGTCGCATAAAGGGCATTGTGCATTTGTGCTTGTTTTATGTAGCCTTATCTTTTCTAGATTAACATAGGTTAGGATTGGCTCTATGTTGCAAAACCCTTTGTGGGTTGGGTAGGTTGGAGTATACTAGAAAACTTTAAGTGCACATCTGGTACTTAGTTTTTGGGCTTTTCTAATGTAGTGAAGTTTGACCCTAAATCTAGAACATTATTTTCATCAACTTTGAACATTTTTTCATGTGCAGAATATTTTATTCTGAATGTAGAATATTGTCCCTACTTAACGAAAAAAATACTCTATATTTATATAAAAAAACGTTTTTGAACGAGATTTTATCTAAATGCACTAATGTGGGGCCTTGTCTTGAATATTTTGGTGCAATCCAAAACTAATTAATTGAACACTCAGTTTGTAAACCGGCTTTTCAAAATTTTAAAGTGCTAGCAAATGTATTGATATAATAAGCAATTTTGTTTGATCTTATATGCATGCATGCTTCTCCCATGAAAGCTATGGTTTCTGTTTCCGTGCTGTGGCAATCAAGCTGGGGGATCTGGGATTCCATGGGATATATCCAGGTCCAGGCAACAGACCACTGTGCTGGGGCGGTGCTGCTGTTGCTCATTGGCACATTGTTCAGGAGAAGACCCACTCAAGGTCACCAACCAATCCGTGTTGTCAGCTAGCCTGCCTCTTTCCTGGCCTTAATTGTCATCAAATCCAATTTTATATCTGGTGCTTGTCAATTGTTCAGGAATGATTCCTCGCCAATTCATGTTTCCCTCCTGTGCATTGCTATATGTAATTTATAATATTTTGCCAATATAGTGCTGCAAATTCTAGACAATAAAGTATTTATTCAGCATGAAAAAGGTTGATCCATGGATAATGAATTTTTTAATATCTGTAATTTGCAGACATCATGTCAGCAAAGTTCCTTATTTTCCTTATACACTAGATGATGTAGTTGCATAGCACATCTGCACTCTCTTTTCTTTTGACTATGATCCTACACTGGATCGAGTCAGTAACAAAATCAATGTGACACATATACTTGCGGATTGCTGCTTTACTACTACTAATAGGTGTCTATGGAAAGCTTTATCAAAATTCTAATTTGAGTGTTTATGAAAGGGTAAGTTGGTTTGGCAATAGATAGGCATGACCACAACAGATATTTTGAAGTGATAGGAAAAAATAGCCTATGCTTATATACAGGTCGCTATATTTCGACTTGCACAGCTTCATTGAGTTGCACCACCCAATCAAACCACAAAATATTGGACACAAATACACGATACATTAATAAGTAGTCAATTTTGTGCACAAGCATTGCACTTATTACATGAAACCTTGCATGCAGCATGATGATCTAGACGAAAGCCACGAGTCCCGCACAAATCCAAATCCATGAGCATAGACACATACCCATTCTGCTCAACTACAATCACCAGGCACACAAAACTAACCAGACACTCGGTAGACACACAAGCAGAATGTAACCATGCACACACAAGTTCAGCATAAACACAAGCAGAACGAATGGCAAACCACGGGGTCACACACAAACAATACCATGGAGCTCAATGTTGAATGGATGAAAGGAGTGCTTCATCCAGTGTCAAATCTGGTTCTTCCAGCAGAATGAGAAACATGCATCGTCCTCCTCTTCTGTCTTTTCTATTTCTTGCTCTTCATTTCCTAGTTTGTTTTTTTCAGGAACGGGTTTGATTCCATGTTCCTTAAGGGCTTCTTGCACCTGATGAGGGACAGCTTCACCGTTGAACTTGAAATCCTTCAGTTTCGGAAGGTTACTGATGCCAGAGAGAGAATAATCTGCCCAGCTATTGGTGAATGCCCATATGATCTTCTCGAGTTTAGGAGCAGATCTGCTGGTGAAGCTAATCTTCTCGATGTTGGAGCAGTTGACATTAAGAATGTTGAGCTTTGGGAACTCATCTTTGTTGAAGGTAAGCTTGGTTTCATTGTAAGATTTCTCCAAGAGCACTAGGCAGCGCAGTTTTGGTTTCTTTGCGAGGTTTCGTATGTCACCTTCCTTTAGCTGGGTACCACAAAGAGTTACCTTTGCTATATGTTTGGCATTGTTATAGTCAAACAATGAAAGCAACATGCTGTTTCTGCTGCTGGTGGTGTGCAGCTCCTGCTCTTGTTTTGGAAGGCCATTAACTCCAGTGGTTGTGGTGGTGCTGTTGTTCAACTTTTGCTCTGCCAGTTTTGTAAGGCTATCAACTTCAGTGGTGTCGGTGGCTGCAGTGTCATTGTTGTTTGACTCCTGTTGCAGTTTTGGATGGCCATTGACTTCGGTAGTGGTGTTGGTTGTAGCAATTGTGTTGTTGTTCGATTCCTGTGTTGGAAGGCCATGTACTCCTGTGGCTGCAGTGGCGACAATGGTGTTGCTGGCGGTCTTCTTGTTGTTTGACCCATGCTCCTCCAGTTTTGGAAGGTTTCCTGTTGTGGTAGCAGCAGTAGTGGTGTTGGGAGCATCAATATTGAAGGACAAAACGATCTCGTCAAGCCCATGTGTTGCTCCAGCTTCAAAGCTGATTTCAGTCATGCTGGATCCCTCAAAAAGAAAGTGCTTGAGCATTGGGAATTTATCCTCATTGAAGGTGAGCTTGGTCTTAGTGCATGAAATGTGTCGGAGTCTGAAACATTGCAACTTGGGCAACATGGCGAGGACCTTGAGGTCGTTCTCCCTAAGCTGGGTATTACTTAGAGTTACCTTGACAAGTTCTTTAACACCTTTGTCCAGCAATTCTTGAAGAAGCTGCATTTTTTGTGTGGTTCCAGTTATGCTTAGGCTCTCGAGAAGCTTGGGAGGATCTTTCAGCAGCCTATGATAGTCATTATTAGTCCTAGATAACCTTCTATTGGTAGCATTCTTGAAACAAGAATAACCTCTGCTGTAAGGTGTGCCCTCGCCTTTGGTTGTGGAATGAAGAGTGATATACAGAGACCGAAGGTGTTTGTGTAGGTTGCTTATCACTTTAAACAACTTTCTGGTGACTATCCTTGTCCTCAATAACTATACCAAGCTTCCTCAGCTCGGTAAGTGTTCCAATGTCTTCCAAATCTTGACTACTAAGTGGCTTGACATTGGACAGTACCTCCATATGTAACATATTTTCAACCTTTTCGGGAACCTGGACACTGGCAATGTCAGTGCTGCTTAAACTTGGATCAGTGTCTCCAGCCAGCAGACGCTTCAGCTTTAGAAGCCGGATATGTCTTGTTTCCTTTGCTGGCACCTTGGTCTGTCGGATATCCAAAACCTCCAGCTCTTGGAGGTTGTTGATTTCAATAGGAAGCTGTGTAGCATTTGTTCCCCTTAGGCTTAGATACTTGAGTAGTAAGATCTTGCTACAGATTTGCTTAAGGAACCATATATTCTTCCCACCGAAGCACTGACAACCTTGTAGATCTAGTACCTTGAGGAGGGGAGATGATTTGGAAAGCTTTTTGAAGAAATCAATAATTGAATCAGAGCCACGGAGCCGGAGATCATTGTAAATAGAGAAATGGTGAGCCAAATGATGTGACAGGCGTGCCTCGATGATATGTTGTTTCTCGGCAATATTGGTAATGAAATCATGAATTGTATTTGTCACCATGCAACTCTTGACCTCTCCTGTAGGACCAAAATCAACAGGATGAACAAACAACCGTCTGATGAGAGCATCAAAACATTTTTCGGCTTTACACACTGAATTGGACCAGAGCCAGTCTTCTGTAGTTATCAACCCTTCTGCTACCCATCTTCCTATCAAGGTTGACCTCCTGATTTCGTATTCTGGAGGGAAGATAGCTAGGTACAATAGGCAGGACTTGTATTCTTTATCAAGCAGATTGTTGTAGGAGAATTTGAACACCTTCTTCTTAGCAATACTAGCAAGTGAAGTTTGGGAAACCTTCTGCAGTGTGCTGTGCAGCTTGTTCAAGTCTTCAATGCGCCTCTTGGGGTTGGCATACAAAACATGAGCAAAGATCTGCATGCAGAATTCATCTGGCTTACACTTGTCAAGGATGTCATGGATAATCTTCTGGTGCTTCTTTTTGCTCGTACGCTTGAGAATATCATCATGGTAAAGGCCAACAAGAGAATAGTTTATGGGCTCCTGTTCTTGTGGGTAGCAATATTTTTGTTGGCTGTCACTTGGGCTGGTGACAATCACAGCACCTGCGATGCAATCCAAAAACCTCAAAGCATTTCTGGTCTCCTTCCATGGGAACTCAGGGATTATCTGATCATCAGTTTTGAGGATAACCACCACCCTTTCATTGTTCAAAGTAGCTTTAATCTTGTCCATGATCCTCCTGATCTTCAGTTGCTCATTAATCTTCTGCTTGACTTCTTCAATCTTCTTCTTAGTTTCTTGAATAATTGCATCTAGCTTTTGCTCGTGATCATCCGCTTTACTTCTGTTTTTTTATTTATTTCTTCGATCCTCTCCCTGTGTATTCTTAAGATTTGTGAATTGACCAGCCGCTGAACTGTCTTGAACCTGGGTCTGCAGGGACTTGCTATTGCTGGTCCCCTCATCTTCTTCCTTGTTCTCAATGGTTACATGAGAACTGCCTTCCTCCTGGGCCTGCAGGTACTTGCTGGTTTCCACCGGTGATAGCTCCTGCAGGATTTCTACTTTAACGTTCTCGAAAATTTGTTTGATTTGATGCTCGCCCAATATAGGGATGCCTTGATCTTGCTCCTGGGCCTGCAGGGACTTGCTATTGCTGCTCTCTGCATCTTCCTCTTTCTTTATGGTCACTTGAACAGTATCTGAATCCTGCAGGTTTTGATCCTGATCACCATCCACCGTCGGGTTTGTAGCTCACCTGACTGCCAAATTGTCTCCCTCATGGACCTGTGGCTGTGAGGACTTGCTGTCGTCACTGGTCCTTGCCCTCAACAGCTCCTGCAGGAGCTTTAGTTTCTCCTTTTCAATTTTGACGATTTCTTGGATTGGAGTTCTCTCGCTCAATGTAGAGGTGTTGCTGGTTGTCTGGTGTTGGTCCTGTTCGAGCTTGGCACTGTTGCTGGTCTTTGGGAACACCTCCTGCAGTATGTTTGCATACTGTTCAGGGTCGAGATGAATCACACCTTCATTATCTGCTGCTTCTCTTGCTTTGTTGTCTTCTTCACTGTCGTCATCGTCATCTTCACTGTCGTCGTCGTCATCTTCATCAGTGTCACCGACAGAACCTTCTTCCTGCTCCATATACTCTTGAAGCTTCTTGGTTGCTTCCTCGATGATGTCACCATACCACAGTGCTAATGTAGGCATGTCTTTCTGAGTGTTCACTTGGCCAGCTTGTTCATCTGCAATGGTTTTAGCTGACTGAAACAGCAGCTGGAGGAGTACACCTAAGGATTTTTTGGAGATTTTTTGTTTCCGCTCATCCTTGTCACAGTCCTTCATTTGTTTCTTCAGGCTCCGCAGCAGCAGACTGTCGCTCTTCCCTTCGTCAACTTGATTCTTGAGCTCTTTAATCTTGTCCTCGAGCTTCATTGCTCTGATATTTCTTTTGACTCCCTCCATTGCTCGCTTTTTTTCATAGAAAATACTCCATTTTCTTCTCCGTTCAACAATATATGGCGGCTGATCAGCAACCTGCTTATTCCCTTGGTTGTAATCTGTGCCTCCCCCGTCCTGCAGGTCAAGCTCCCGCAGGATGTAGTAGAGGATCTCCTTGGGTCGAAGGGGCATGAACTCCAGATGCACTGACGCCCTGACGGAATGTTCACCAGGACACTCTGTTTGAAATAGTTTTCCTTCCCAGCGTGCACCACGTCCAAGGCTTGAGGTGCAATAGCGCCAGCATGCTGATCTTCAGCTGGTGCCGTGCGCACTATGTCCAAGGCTTCATGTGCAATGGCGCCAGCGTCCAGACCTTCATCCGGTTCTACAATAATGGAGACAGATGGTATCATCCATCCCTTGGGTCGTCTTTCTGTGATTTGTGCCACCCAGCGGACAAGCTTCTCCTCGAAGTAGTCGTCCAGGGTGCGAGGCCGATCAAAGGTGGCCCTCCCACTCCCAGTCCGGCCGGCCACCGTTGTCACCACGAGCTGATCATCACCACCATCCTGTTCCTTGTCTCCGGTTGAGGCCTGCTTCTCCAGCTCTGGGACCTTCACGCTGTACCTCAGCCGCCGCTCGCCAACGTCACGTGCCCGCTCCTTGAGCGTCTTCAGCTGGCCTGCCGCCTGGTGCTGCGCGATCATCTTCTGCAGGAACCAGTGAGCCCACAGGAGGTAGCGCAAGAGGCCTTTCTTGGGGAGGTGGATGTCGGGGTTGCCGCGGTTCAGGTACATGTCGAGGCAGTTGTTGCAGTCGTGGGCGAGCAGCCGGACCTGCCCCATCCATGTCCGGACCTGCTCGTCATGCTCCTCGCCGGGGGGTGCCATCCTGGCCAGGTGCATCAGGAAGCTGTTCATGCTCTCCATCTCCTTCTTGATGAATTGGACGTCGCCCCGGACGCCGTGCAGCAGCGCCGCCTCGTTCCGGATAACGCCCAGCAGCGAGCTCACAGCACCCGTTGCGAGCTCAGCCATCGCTCTCTGTAGAGCCGGTGGCCGGGCAGCTGGCTGCTGCTGCTGGGTGCCTGCCTCTAGTTCAATTGGTTTACCGGGGCAGGCTAGCTAGCAGTAGCAAGGGTTGCCATGCATATGTGCCTGTATGGCTGTATGTCATATGAATATCTCATATAGTCATATGTGGGCAAACAGCTTACAGCTGGTAAAGGATTTGTTTGTTCGTCGTTCCTCAACCCACGCAAGAGGTGCGGCTCTGGCAAGAATATTATACCTAGCTTGCATTTTCGGTAAACTACACTTTTGACGGGGATCTGTTGCTTCACATTTGACATATTCTATATCTTTTGGGCAAACTACACTTGCGATCATCTTTGACCTCTTGATGTTAGTTATACAATGTTCTTTTATTTTGGACCTGAATTATATTAAGTTTTTTTTTTGCAGAATTGTACCCTTTTGTATTTTTATTAAAGCCAACTAATGGTTGTAACACTCTGACACTTGTAGGTGACTCAAGTTATTCAATGCCAAAAGAAGCTACTGGTTCTCATCATAGAAACAAAGCCAACTAATCAATTGAATCAGGAATGAAGCAGTAGCAGTTTGTTTGCTGCTTTTTGTAGAGCTTACAAATGTTTCTGTTGTGAATTGTGGACATGCTTGATAGACGGTGCAGTTTAGCTACATGCTAACATGCTGGTTAATGAATATGGTCTACACTACATGCTGACTAATGAATATTGTGATTTTTGAATGCATATAACGTGTTAGATATCAAGATTGTTATTATGCATGATAAAACCATGCAAATATGTTTCTGGTTGCTGTAATTTTGTTCGCCTTATAGTAGTCTTGTGTCGGCCTGTTTGTAACTCATGTCGGTTTCTGCTGTCAGTAGTGTTTTTGACCGGTCAAATGCAGACCGTTAGAAACTGCCGCCAGGATTCTTCAGGAGAAATCATCTTTTTTTTTTTTTATTTGCTCCTGTCAGTCAATACGTTACGTTGGCCGTCAAGAACTGTACTCCTTACGGTTTTGGAGGTTTTGCTGACGGTGTATGGCGGTCAAGAGAAATGTGCTTTCTGTCTTAGCCTATTAAACTGTCAAGATTATGGATTAAAATAATCACACACACATGATTGTTTATATCTGATTTTCCTTATTTTCTCATTTTCTAACTACTTATTATATAGATATTTTCTTATCTTTATCCATTTTTTGATAGACTTCCACTACCAATTAATCCGTATAGTCCTTTTCTTTACCCCCATTCATAATGTTCAACCTTCCATCGTAACTCTGCGTACGTATTCGACATGTCTTCATTGAATATAATTTCTCTCACTCAAGTGTTCGTATGGTATAATAATACTCTTACAATCTTATTATCTTGACTTGGTTTTGATAAACTTTAGTTGCCAATCATTTTATATAATTTTCGCACATTCATGCGCATTTGGCATGAGCTCAGATTTGAAATATAATTCCCTCCCTCATAGGTTCATACTTTAAGACAACATGCATATTAATGTCTGAGTAGTGTAAAGGGGGCCCTGCTGGGCCTTTCACCTCACGTCTCCTTATCGATCTGACAGAGATAAGGTTAAGGGTCCTTTGATGCCTCAGTAACGTTCATTTTTATCTGTAATCTCTACAAATAAAAAGGGTGAAAGTAAGACCACAGTTTGGTGCGGTAAAAATCCTCTGGCCAATCGCTCTGCCGCGCTGCGACCGTCGCTCTGCCCACGCCCCACTAATCACGCCTTAATCACGATGGCTGATCCCTTTCTTCCTTTTTTTCACGGGCAAATTCCCTTCCCTGCCTCCCGCAGCTGCTGGGCACGTACGTCTCCTTCCTTGCCTCCCGCTGGATGGCTGCTCCCTTCCTTCTCCCTAAACATGTACTGCTCCCTTCCTTCAAATCCCCCGCGCTGCGCCAGCGATCTTCTCCCTTCCTCTTGCAATGCTCCCTTCCTCACATGATCTCGCCCTGACGTGAGCGACATCGCCCGATCGACGGCCTTCATCAGTCCAGCGTCCGTCGACTGCCGGGATCGCTAGACGCGAGTTAGCCGTCCATCACATGCGCCCGTCGCCGTACCGTGCGACCGTCGCCCGTCCGTCTCGCACCGGTATTCTAGAGGTGATTGAAGCACAGGTCAGGAGGAGCATTTGCATCTCGACGTCCACGATTTCGTGTTTTCGGAGGTCGAGCTCCACGGAAGACTTTCAGGTACGTCGTCGTCGCCAGTTGCCAGATCACCACGAACTCGAATCGACGATGCCGGAACGCACCATCGTCATCCGCCCACTCGGGTCGGCTTGCCTCCAAAGTCTAGAGGGAACGCGGCAGCGCCCTTCGCACCGACTGCCGGCCACACCGTCCCGATCCAGATCAGGTAACCCCGCCCTCGTGCCGAGATCCTTGCGTTCCTTCTGTCCTTGGCGTCGCCCTCGCGAGAACTCGTCGCCTCCATCGTGGCTGTGGATGCCGGACAGAAATCCGCAGGCCGTGCGCCAATGCCGCAGCGCCGCCGTCGTGGTCTTGGAGGCCGGGCAGGCGGCGGTGGTCCTCCACCCTGAACGTGCGATCGGCTCCCCTTTCCCTGCTGGCAGCAGTGCACTGGCTGGCCTCCGCCCTCACGCATCATCAACGCCGTCTGCTATTGGGTCCCTTGCCCTTCAGTTCGCTGCCGTCGCCACGGACACGAGCAGCTAGGACGCGCCGCCACCCCCTCCACTTCGCCATCCCGTTTGGCCCGCCGCCGCTGCGGATGCGAGGAGCTCGTTCTCCTCGGAGTCCTCGGAGTCAGGTGCCCTGCCCCCGGTGAGCTCCTCTCTCTCCTGCCTCTGTCTTTTGACTGTCCAGATCTACAGAATGTTTGCTCCTGTGTTGTGATATGAGAATACGGAAAATGAGATTGGGATGAGGAATTTGCTAATTTTGCTATGCACACAGCAACATACTGATGGTGATCGGTTGTCTGTGCTAACTGCAAGTACTTGACTTCTATTTGAGGTTTTAGATTCATGATATTTTTGCCTGACGTTGGAGAAAATAGAAATTTTGCCCCTACGAGGAGTGGGTTTCGCTGTTTTGCCATCCAATTCGTGGGCTTCGCTCTTTTACCATTATCAAACTCAACACACCCGCTGGAATGCCCTGCGATGGATTTGTTGCGAAATTTTTTCTTTTCTTTCCTATTCTGCCCCTGAGCCTTATCCCTTTCCTCCGTTCTTTCACAGGGCTTTTCACGGACGGAAGCAGAGAGCGAGAGGAAAGGGAGAACGAGAGAGAGGGGGGAGGAGAGCAGACGGCGACGCCCCACCGCCGCTAGGGGCACGCCGCCACCGCCGCCCCTGACTGACCCACCTCCCCCGGCCGGAGAGGACCGAAGGCAGGCAGGTAGGTCGCCCCGCGCCCGCCCCGACGCTCCGCAGCGCGAAGCGTGGCAGGCCCCCCCGCCTCGATACTCCGCAGCGGGCAGCCCGGCTTCCCGCGCCCGCCCGGCCCGTGTCAAGCGCCCAGCGCGCCGCTTCGTCTCCCCCGCCACGCCGCCATCCTCTGCCCCGCGCTTCCCTGAGTCCGCGGGCATCGCCCCCCTGGCCGGGCAAGCAACAACACGTAGGTCCGGGCCACGAGCTCCCGCGCTGCCGAAGCCACGAGCTCTTCGCCGGCGGGGAAGCTCCGTGCCCCGGCATCGATCTCGTGCTCAAGCCGCCCGGGCTGCAACTCCGCCACGCTTCCTTGCCAGCGCGTCTTGCTGCTGCTGCTTCGCCCTTCGCGTGCGTGCTGCTACTGCTCGTGCGGCGTGGTGCTGCTCGCGGCGTGCTTGCTTGTTGCTGCTGCTCTGCGGCGTGCGTGCTGCTGCTGCTTGACATGGAGGAAAGGAAGAAGAAGAACAGTAAAGGAGGAGGAAGAAGAAACGAACGGAGGAAAGCGATAGGCTCAGGGGCAGAACAGGAAAGAATCTGTCGCAGGGCATTCCAGCGGATGCGTCGAGTTTGATAATGGCAAAAGAGAGAAGCCCACAAATTGGATGGCAAAACAGCGAAACCCACTCCACATAGGGGCAAAATTTCCATTTTCTCCTGACGTTGGTCCACATTTGAGATTTGGCTTTCCCAAGAATTTTCTCCAACATCTCATAACAAAAACTTCTTTCTTTAATTTCATCTTATTGGAGAAGTAGATACCACACTGTGCCACTGTCTTCCTTTGTTATACATACTCAGCTACGAGGCCAAGAAGTATCTGATAGTGCTGCAGGTCTCCATCATTTTGTTTCACACAGAAAACACAAGATACTCTTTTCCTCAATGAGTATGGTTTAAATGTGGCATCCCATATGCATTCGGATATTAGTATGATCTGTCAAATGCTTTGCAATTTTTTTTTTTTGGAGTCAGAGGCATGTTATTTAAATGTTTCCTAATGGTGCAGGAAATTGGGCCAATCCACGCTGGAGGAATGAATTTTCCATTGAAAATTTGTATTGTTCATGTCTTCGATCATTCAAGATCTCTCTACTTCATGTTAAATCTTGGCATACCCATTCAAGTGTCACATACATGACAAATTTTATGATTCAGAGTTTTAGAAGTATGGGAATAAGATATTGCACCTGCCAAAAATAAAAAAAGGTAACTTTCAAAAATTTAAACAGAGTGATGGCTTGATTATTATTTTGTTTGTCCTGTTACTTAAGTTCTTCTTTGATTTCTGAATTAGGTTATACCAATCCAATTGTCTGGATCGGCTGCCACAGAGGTTATCTATGATGATGAATATGGAGCAATTTTTCGATTTTGGAGATGTAGTGAGCTGTCTGTCCTGGAAGTCTCTCAGGGAAAACAAAATTGGTAATGTCTACATTTTCATCTTAAAATTAAAGTACATACTTTCGAATTCAGCTCGTGCATATATTAGATTTCACACAGAAGTTCATATCTATAAAAAGATATAGATTCACTAAAAGGTATACATACCTTTTAGATATGTAACTTCTCATGAATGACTAATGATGCGGCTAGAATTTAGCTTCATGTAAAAAAAAGGTATATATTAACTGCAAAGAAATCGAAATGAAATTAATGGACACATGCCTCCCTCTACCCGACCACACAGACCACTTAGAAAATCAACTATGTTCTGCTTTCTGCAAAAGTAAAGTTGTCATTTTTTACTAACAATGTCGATTAATATTGTAGCTTCTTGAGCTTGGTACTTTGGTTCAATCAGTGGTCATCGGCATCTCCCTTGGCATGTCCGAACTCCGAAGACCCGAGCACCATCAAGCCTCAGGTAGTTGCCCTGAGCTTCCACCAAATGTTTAGGGCATGGGTTTTGGCAGCTGCATCATCGGTGTACTCATTAATCATCACACTGGGTCTGCTACTATGGTTTCAGGTTTATTTGTTTTTGACATGTGATGGGACACCAACTAAACTCTTTTACAAACTTCAGCTGGAACTGGAATTCCTCATTTATTTGAAATGGTTTGGAGTGGAGTGGAGCACAATGTCATGGTCATTGATGCTCTTGGTCCAACTCTCAAAGACTGTTATGCTAGCAGATCAGATGGTTAGTTTCTCTTGCATGTCATATCATTCTTTTTAGCCCTTTAACTGTATGGCAACATACCTGTAAAATTGATGGCCCGAATTATCAATTCTTTAATTTTTATTTGGTTGATTTTCTGCAAGTTAATGCCTTCCTATTGTTTTAATACAGATAGCCTAGGTAGAGTACAGTCACAGGCAGGATTTTCTTCATCGTGATATCAAGCCAGATAACTTCGTCATGGGCTTTGGTTGTAAAGCAAGTCAGGTTGGTGCTACTCATGAGCATCTTACTGATAAAACTTTTTATTGTGGCTGTTTTGAGTCTTCCAGTCATAGCTCAAAAGTCAGGATAAAAATTCTGCACAATGTCCATAGACTGTTCTTTGCATAGCTGCTATCGCAGGTAGGGTTTTAAATTTTTCAATCTCATGCTATAGCTGAAGTTATCCCTGGATATAGCTATTTGAGGAGGGTTTTAATTTTTAAATCTCTAAGCTGAAGCTATCTCCAGATATAGTTGTTTTAAAAGAAACGGTGAAAATAAACAATACGTAAAAGAAGAGTATCATGTAATGAAGTTGATTAAATCAGATTTATATTCTCATACGCTGCGGATCATTTGAATAAGTTGTTTAATTTTACTTTTGTCGATAACAAATGTCTACATTTAGCAATATGAGTGGTGCAGAGTTCTGGCAAATGCATTCATGGGTGAAGTTTTTCTTGGGCAGGGTTAATTATTCTCATATAAAAATCATTTGTGAACACTAAATAGTAATAATCAAATATAAGTTGTTTCACTCTATAAATAATACTCTCATGGTTCTCATGTAGGATGCGATAAGAATTTATATCTTTTGTCATGCTGCTAACAACACAAAGAATGAGAAATAATCCATTTTAAGGTTTCTACGAATCGGCAGTTCCTTTAAATTGTTTTATGCTTTTGTAAGAAAAACACTTGCAGGTATATTTTTTGTAATGAAAACAAATACAGTGCTGCTCTATGTGGAAGTAAATTCCTTTATATATTTTTTCACAAAATAATATTGAAATATGATCAAAGCTGCATTGATCTTGTAGTGCTGGCCTGCAACCGTGGATTACTCCATCAAGCTTTTGTTTGTTTTAGGGGATTACTGGATGCTGCCACAAATACATATATCATCAGTTTTATCCTTCGCCGCAATAGAAGGATCCTTTTCAATCGTTCTGTAGACAGTTATTTTTCTTGTCTGAAGCTCTGAGCCTGTTCTTGCTGCTACGAAAAACCTGTAGACACTGCTGCTTTGCTACAATGGCCTTATGTGCTTTTACTGTGTGGCCTACACTTATCAGTAAAAAACAGTGTGTGTTCAGCCTAAGATCTTGTCTTTCTTGCATTGTTATAAATGCACATCTTTTTTAGGAATTGAAAATCAAAGTAGAATGATTTAGCTTTTGTTTGGTTTAGGGGACTACTGGACCTTTACACGTAAAGATCATTTTCAATCCTTTGAGATTTTTGCTTGAGTTGCAAGCCGAACAGTTCATCGATACATATAAATCTGTGCTCAATCGATTCTACATATGTTCTACTGATGTGGTTGTATGTTTTGGGAGTCTATTTAGTTTCACGGTATTTTTATCTTATCGTGCGATCCGTATGGTTTAGTATAAAAGTTTAAATGTCCCGTAGCAACGCAAGGGCACGCTACCTAGTTAGAAACAAATGGCACTTGACTCTCTGACCCTGGCACATGAACATACTCCTATCCCAAAATGTAAAGTATTTTAGTTTTTCTCTAATTTAAACTTCTCTCATTTGAATGATAATAAAAAACTATATTGACATACTAGTACATAAATAATATAAATACACCGTCAAAATATATTTTACAATGGATTTACTGAAATTAATTTTACAGATTATATAGTACTCCTTCTGTTCTGAATTGTAAGTAGTAGTTCTAGCTTCTTCTTTTTTACATACATAATTTTTGCTTTATATTTAGATATATACATAGCAAAAACTATATATCTAGAAAAGCTAAAATGTCTTATGACCTGTTTGGGCCGTCGGAATCGGAATTGAAATACTGCTACGTGGTGCTGTAATTGTGTACGACGGTGATGTCCCTTCGGACGAGGGTCGACGGCTTCAAGTGAGTATAATAATAATAGAAGAAGATGGAATCAGTCTTTCCATTATTTAGACTAGGAATCTTACTTAAGTATAGTGTAGTTCACTGAAATTTGTTGGAATTGTCATTCTTAGTTCTAAATATACTACGATTTAAATTCAATTCAATTCTAGAGATCCAAACGGGCCCTTATAGTTTAGAATGAGGGAGCATTTTTGTATGAACTTAATCAAGATTAGAGAACATTGACTTAAGACAAACCTAGCCTATATCATCTTGCACTTTGAAATGGAGGAATACTTATTTTCGCTATGGGAGCTTCTGTCCCACGCACAAGTAATGTTGATTCTTCTTGGTTCACATTTGAGCTTTGATCTTTTAGGAGGACCAACACATGGTTCCTTCTTGCATGTGCTATATGTTTTTTCTGTGGGACCATGATCCTGTAGGTACAGTCAGGAAGCGCTTCCCAATAAGCTGCATAAATATAAATAGAGTAAAAACAAGGTCCAAATAAGAAGGTTTGATACAACTTCTACAAATGGAAGTGGTAGGGTAAGCTGCAAAAACGACAAACTATCATTTGGCTCTTTATTTTAACTTATTTTGATCATGAGCAGCTTATAAGACACTTGATACATCGTCCTCTCTTGTGATTTTGACCAGGAGCTTCTATTCCACACACAAGGCCACAAGCCATATATGATTCCCACAATTCGTTGGATCTTTTCGTCGTCCTCTGTTATGATTTTGCCATTGGAATTTGGAACGTGTACTCCACGCACAAGTCACACATGATTCTCCACGGGTCATCTGGTCTCTAATCTTTCGAAAAGACACAACACTTGATTCCTTGTCCTCTGTTGCAATTTTGCACAGGAGACTCGTTCTATTCCATGGTCAAGTTGTACATCACATGATTCCTAGAGTCCATTTGATCTTTCGTAGTTTGGTCTTTGGACAACATATATTACATGTTTCGTTATCCTCTGTAATGATTTGGCCATAGGAACTTTTATTCCATGCCCAAGTCACACATGATCTTCACAGGATCACTTGGCCTTTTCAAAAGGATATGGCATTAGATACCCTGTCCTCTGTTGCAATTTTGCTCAGGAGATTATCCCACACGCACAAGTCATATTGTGACTCCTTGAGTTCATTTGATCGCTTGTAGTTGGATCTTTGGAAGGAGACTGCCATGATTTTGCCAGGGAACTTAATTCTGTTCCACGCACAAGTCTGTATCCGATTCTCCTAGCTCTGTGCCCTGTTCAATTCCTTTCGTGCAATGATTGATACCAAGAAGACCTCCCCTCACCTGTCACAGAATGCTCGATCAAATTAATGAGAGGTGAGAAATGTTTCAATTCTCAGCTCATTATGGGCCGTGATAACAGAGGGGCCGGGCCTGGGCGGCGGATGGACCAACCCATTAACGGATACGCATTTATACTTTTGAAAGTTACAAACAGGCTAGCCCAAGCCCAACTTTCCCAACCTCGACGGTTTTTTTTTTCGAAAGATCCGTATTCACGGCTTTCAATAATAAGAGAGAAGGGTATGTACAATGGATTTACAAACTGAACACCTCTTATGCGCGTTGATCAGAGTAGCTGATCCCCGGGCCACCCCTGATTCTAAGCTAGTGCTAATTTACATTTAAACCAAATGGTACTACACTTCCCGCTGCTTGGAGTGCAGGCAGCGTTCCTGGTTGTTGCAGAGCTGCACGTTTCGCCAGCAGGAGCTTCATTCCTTTATTACCCGCCATAGCCCAGAGGGAGGCTTCTTCCTGGATCAGTGCAACAAGTTGGGGTACTGACGACCACACACCATTGAAGATACGCCTGTTCCTCTCACTCCACATCTTCCATCATACTAGGAACACGATGCTATTTGAACCCTCTCTTGATGAAGGTGGCGCCGCTCTTGCCAAGTTGAGGACCCAGTCCTGCAGATTAACGTGGTGCTCCCAACGATTCGGTGAGAGATGAGGCAAAGACAACCAGTTCGCAACCCATGCCTAGACTGACCTGGAAACCGGGCAGTCAATGAACAAGTGCATCGAGGTCTCGAGGTTGCGATAGCATAACTGACAGAAATATTCATTCGGCCATTGTTGGAGCTGCAGGCGAGCTGAGGTCCAGAGTCTGTTCTTCATCAGCAACCAAACAAAGAATCTGCATTTTGGAGGGGCTCTTGTCCGCCAGTTGATTTCAGCCGTCGCACACTTGGTCATGCCGTAGAATTGCATCTCATATGCAGAGCTCGCTGAGTACTGACCGTCGGAAGTGAGTAGCCAAACAGTGTGGTCTTCTTGATCAGAGAGGGCTATGTCTTCAAGTCTTTCCCAGAGTGCCAAGAACTCCTCAATGATTCGGGGCGACATATCATAATCAATGTCTTTGATCCACGTACCTCGTTGGAGTGCTTGGGCTACGGATCTGTTCTTCCTTCTGCTGTGGCTGAAGAGGGCTGGGAAGAGGTCAGCCGGCACCTCGCCTTGCAGCCAGCGTGATTTCCAGAAGGATGCCTTCCGGCCATTGCCCAGCAAGACAGTTGTCGCTGCATTGAAAAGCTTCAAGTCCCCACTGTCGATTGGCAGCGGCAAGCCCTCCCATGGGCGGTCCCTCCCATCCCAAGTGAACCAGAGCCATCTCAGACGCGGAGCACGGCTGAAACGCTCCAGGTCTTTAACACCAAGACCCCCATTTGCAGTCGGGGCACACACCGTAGTCCAAGCAACCTTACATTTACCGCCAGACAATTGAGCATCACCAGCCCAGAGGAATCGGCGCCTGATCTTGTCAAACTCTTTGAAGAACTTTTTAGGAGGCTTTATGACTGTCCTCAGGTATATTGGCAAAGCACTGACCATGGATCTGATGAGCTCTCTACGACCTGCAATAGTGACTAAACTGCCTTGCCATCCGGCAATCCTGCCTCTGGCTCTGTAAGTGAGCCAATCTCACCCTACCCAGAGTCATTGGAAGGCCCAAGTATTTGAGCGGGAAGGTTACCCGTTCGCCAGTGAAATCTGCAAGAACATGGTCCATGTCAAGACCAGCGCACCTGATCTGAGCCACAGTGCTTTTTGATATGTTGATCCTGAGACCAGTGGCATCGCCAAAGGCCTCCATAATGGACATGATGCGGCTGATGTCTTCCCTGACCGGGTTTGCAAACACCACGGCGTCATCAGCATACAGAGAGAGACGTCTTCTAGACTGGCGACCCTTGAGCGGCATCAGGAATCCTTCTTGTGTAGCAATGTCGAATACCCTGTTGAGTACATCCATAGCCAGGATAAAGAGGAAGGGGGACAGTGGGTCGCCCTGCCTTAAACCCCTCTTGTGCAGCACCTTGGGTCTAGGAGCACCATTGAGAAGGACAGCTAAGGAGGAAGATTTGAAGAGGGCTACCAGCCAGTCCGTCCACCTGTTACTAAAACCCCGGTGACGCAGCATGTCCAACAAGTATTCCCAAGAGGCGGTGTCGAAAGCTTTGCTAATATCCAGCTTGAAAAGGCATGCTGGTGTCTTGGATCTATGGAAGTGTCTTGCTAATTCCCTGATATAGACGAAGTTGTCATGAATGCAACGCTTCTTGATGAACGCACTCTGTGTCACAGCCACCAGCTTGTCAATGTGCACAGCTAGTCTGATGGACAGCACTTTGGTGAATAACTTTGCAAATGAGTGGATGAGACTGATAGGCCTGAAGTCTTGGGGCTCGAGGGCTACTTCTGATTTTGGGATGAGGACGATTTGCGCACCATTAATATGCTCCAATGCACCACAGTGGTGGATGTAGATGCTGTGGAAAGCATTGAGGACATCCGACTTGATTATAGGCCAGCATTGCTTGAGAAAGTCGTTTGTAAAACCATCTGGGCCCGATGCCTTGTCATTTGGGAGGCACTTGACTGCATATGCCACTTCCTCCTCAGTGAAAGGCCTGTCAAGCTCGAGGCCCTGGATCTCCTGGATTGAGCTCATTCCTAGCCTCTCCCACTGAAAGTTCCTAGTCCTTGGCAACTTAGTTCCCAAGATGTTGGTGAAGTAATCGTGCAGAACAGCTTCCTTGTCGGCATGTTCCCAGACCGTGGTGCCGTCAGAACGCTTGATGGAGGAGATGTATTTCCTTCGTTTCCTTGTGCTCATTTTCAAATGGAAGAATTTTGTACACGCGTCAGCGGCCTTGATCCATATAAACCTTGAAGCCTGCCTTCTCCGGGACCTCTCGATCGTCGCCAGACCCAGCAGTCTGATTTTTAAGTTTGATCTAAGGCTGAGTTCCTGGTGTGATAACTGTCTGCTTTCTTGAGCAACTTCCAGCCGCATGATTATCTAACTTGCGATGTGCGGTTGCATTCGGTGTTGCCGAACAGCGGTTTACTCCACTTCTTAAGTTCCCCGGCCGTGTGCATGAGCTTCTTCCGGAGTATGGTGTGCGCTGAACCAAGCTGCTGTGTCGCCCAGGCAGCCTGAACCACTTCATTGAAACCGTTGATGTGCAGCCAGTGATTCTCGAACCTGAAACGTGCCCGTGTTGGTACAGAATGCTGCCGGTTGAGGAGAATTGGGCAGTGATCAGAGGCTCCGGTGGACAGCGCATGGAGCGCGTAGTTGGGGAACAGGACCTCCCAAGCCGCATTGCAAAAGGCTCTATCAAGGCGAACCATAGTTGGCGAGTCCCTCTCATTGGACCAGGTGAACTTCCGGTTTTGCAGGCAGATTTCCATGAGCTCACAGCCATCCAAAGCAGACCTGAACTTCCCCATAAGTCTACGGTTAAGGTTGAAGTTGTTCTTATCGCTGGCCATATAAATCAGATTGAAATCACCAAGGATGAGCCATGGGGTGTCTTTGAAAGGGCTTTAGGGATAACATTTCCTGAAGAAACACCTCTTTTCTCCCGTCGTCAGTCGGGCCATAGCAGGTAGTGAGCATGAAGGATTCTTCAGATCGCATACACTGGACAGTCGCCGAAATAGAGAACTGACAGCATGATAACTCTGAAAGCTGAACCACATCCTCATTCCAAGCTAGGAGCACTCCACCTCTAGTGCCTAGCGCATCCAGGGCCTGGTAGCCCAAGTATCCAGGCCCGACGGTGTCAACCAACAGCGCTCTGCTAAGCGTGCTTAGCTTGGTCTCTTGCAAACAGACAATGGACGATTTGGTGCTCTGTATGGTCACCCTGACGAGCGCCCTATGGGCAGCATCGTTAAGTCCCCTCACATTCCAAGATAACACCGAAGGCCTTTCATTCATTCTTGAACCAGGTTGACAACATAGCTGCAGCAAGGCTGCTAAGGACACTTGACCAAGGCCGAACTAAAACAATGCCGCCGGGCGCCGGGGTGGGCGAAGCTGCGGCCGCCCGAGCACCGCCATCGGTTCCGGTGCCGGCCGCGCCAAGCTGCTAGTCGTTCGCGTGGTCGGACTCGGACCTCGAGAAGCCGCATTGCGCTCACCAAGTATGTCCTCCATGTCTGTTTCTGCTGCAATCCATGCATAGATCATGGATGCGCTTGCGGCTTGTCTCTCTGTCTGCCATCTTCATTATCAGACCATGCGGATCACGATTCATGAGACCTTAGCATCTTCGAGAACGAGCTCCACTTGTATTTTCAAATGGTAAAGGACGAAAGGACGTAGGGTGACTGGGTGAGGTTAATTTGCAGGGTCGATAATTGTGCTGCGAGGCTTCCTTCTTCAAATGGCAATGCCGCCTCTGCTAAGGTGTGGTGCCTGACCGCCTGAGTGGCGTGGTGATCCATGGCATCACACCATAGCAGCGTCGCACCGACGAGCCAGAGATGTAGGTGGCATTGCTGCCTCTTCACATCCGCACTGCTTTGGCCTCGCCGCATAATTCTCATGCGGGGTAAGGTGTTCGACGTAATGCCTTGCCGGCCAAGATCATTCAACTTGGCTGCCCCGTCCTTCCTTCGGCGGAGTCGATTCACTAAATCAGGTTTGTTTTGCTTTCTAGGTAGGCGCATTGTATTGTAGTGGTGATTCAGGAGTGGGGTGTGGGGCGCTGCTAAGATTCGCTCAAGCGGATGGCCACACACTCAATCATGCGGGGTGGTGTTTGCTTGAGTGTTCTCACAGCTAATATTATAATTACTAATATGTAGCAACTGATAAGATCAAAGTTTGAATCAAAATCTAGATTCATGCCATAAGATTATCTCGTATAGTAAGATCTAGCTTTGTGTGAGCACAAGCTGATGGACTAGTATTATATAGCTATATTATCACACATGCATACCACTTCATATTGAACTAATATAGCACACAGTACATTAACAGATCCAATGTTCTTACAAACATCTCACTTGTTACATGAAACCGTGAGTGAATGCAGCATGGTGTTTCAGAGGAAAGCCACATAAATCCAACTCTGTTAGCATAGACACACAACCATTCCAGTCACACATGTAGAACAATTAATTACACAGTTGACACATGCAGATCACAAGGTAAACCAAATAGGCACACAAATACAAATCAGGGGGAATGGATGAAATGAGGGGCATTCAGGTCCACCCTGAGCCAACCCTTCTTTCAGAAGCATGAGAAATTTATAATATTGTCGTCTTCCTCTTCTAGTGGGTTTCCCTCTGCTTGGTCTTGTTTTCCTGATTCGTAGTATGTAAAACGAACTCTATTTTTAAGCTTATTAATGGCTTCTTTTACCTCATTAGGGACAAAGTCACCCTTGAACTCAACCTCCTCCAGTCTCGGAAGGTTGTCAATGCCGTAAAGAGACTCTATCTTGGTGAAGGTCCAGACGAACCTCTTGAGCTTCGGACAAGATCCTGCAGTGAAGCTGACCTCCATATTGTCGCACTGAAGAATAAGAAGGCCAAGCTTTGGGAAGTCATTTTTGTTAAAAGTAAGCTGGCTTTTAGCACAAGACCTGTTCAAGAGAACTAAACAGTGTATGGTTGGCTTCTTTGCGAGGATTTGTAGATCATCTTCCTTCAGCATTGTATCACAAAGAGTCACCTTGGTTATTGCTTTAGCATTTTCAAACAATGAAAGGAACATGTTGCTTTTGATGGTGGCGGCAGGGGGGTTGATGGTGACAGTTGCGGCGATGTCAGTGGCAATCGGAGCAGTGGTGTCAGCAGTGGGGGGAGCTGGAGAAGTGTTCGTGGTAGGGGTGATGGCGGCAGAGTTGCTAGCAGTAGCAGTGGTGGGGATGTTGGAGGCTTTGGCGGCGGCATGTTTTACAGTGGTAGGGACAGTATCATGTGTGTTGGTGGCAGTGGCAGTGGTGGTGTTGGCAGGGGTCATGTTGGTGATCGCAGGAGTTACTGCAGTTGTGTTGATGGTGTCAGTAGTTGGGGTGGCGGTGGCATCAGTGGTTTCAGTGGTGGTGGCGGCGGCACCGGTGTTGGTGGTGGCGGCGACACCGGTGTTGGTGGTGGCAGAAGTGACGCTGTTGATGTTGTTGCCACTGTTGTTGATGTCATTGTTGCTATTTTGGCTACTGTTGCTGCTAGTGGTCTTCCTATTGTTGCTATTCAGCTCAATCTCCTTCAATCTTGTGAGTTTGTCGACTCCAGAAAGGTTTAGGCCATCACTGAGGGGCAATACAATCTTCTCGAGCTCACCAGCAGCTCCATTTTCAAAGATGATGTCCATCAGGTCAAAGCCCTCAACAAGAAAGTACTTGAGATGTTGGAATTCATCCACCTTGAAGGTAAGCTTGCTCCCCTGGTATTTGTTATGTCGTAGTCTGACACATTGTAAGTTGGGAAGCGTGGCAAGGACTTTCAGATCATCCTGGCTCAAATGGTTTTTACTTAGAGTTACCTTGGTAAGTTGATTATGACCCTCGACCAACAACAATTGAAGAAGCATCACCTTGTTTGTGGTACCACTTATGCTTAGGCTCTCAAGCTTGGGAGGGAATCTCATCGCCAGACTATATGGTGACCCTTTGCTGGAAGAAGTGGCCTTTAGTCCGGCTTTGGGAACAATAGTGACTGACAGAGACCGGAGGCACTCGTGCAGGTCATTGACAGTTCGAAGCAAATTCTCAAGGTGAATGTCCTTGTCGTCTGTAACTACACCTAGCTTTCTCAGTTGCCATAGCCTTGCAATATTTCTCATATCTTGACTATTCCGTGCCTTGACATTGGACAAAACCTCCATATTTACCATTTTTCCTATCTTATTAGGAACATGTACAGCAGATAATTCCTCAACCCTGATAGGTATGCCAATGTCAATACTACTTTGACTCAAATAATTGTGACCAGCCAGCAGACGCTTCAGCTTCAGGAGCAGGAGTGATTCTGTTGCAGACATGTGCACCTTGGTCTGCCGGATATCCAATATCTCTAGCTCATGGAGGTTGTTGATTTCATTTGGTAGCTGTTTAACATCTGTTCTCCTTAGGCTTAGATACTTGAGAAGTACTACATAGCTACAGATGCCTTTGAGGTAGCGCTTGCCCTTCCTGCCAAAGCGGCAACCTTCCAGATCTAGCACTTTGAGCAGGGATAATCGAGATGATGCAGAAAGGTTGCCCAAGAAACTGAGGATGGTCTGGGAGGGCAAGAGTTGGAGATCGTTGAAAATCGAGAAGTGACGAGCCAAGTGGTTTGAGAGGCGTGCCTCCACAATGTGCCGTCTGCTAGCCATCTTGAAAATGAATTCATGAACTAGGTGACCCACCATGCAGCTTTTGGCCTTTCCTGTAGCACCAATATCAACAGGATAAACAAGGTACCGGTCTATGAGTGTGTCAAAACATTGCTCGGCCTGACGCACTGAAGTAGGCCAGTCTTCTCTAGTTATGAGGCCTTCTACAACCCAACGTCCTGTCAGCATTGACCGCCTGATGTTGTGTCCTTTAGGGAAGATGGATAGGTACAGGAGGCATGACTTGTACTCTTCAGGCAGGTTGTTGTAGGAGAACTTGAGCATCTTCTTCATAGTACTACTCAACGATTTAGGGGAAGCCTCCTGCAGAGTCCTATGAAGTTTGTGCAGCTCTTCTTTGCTCCTGCTGGGGTTGGCGTACAAAGCATGGGCGAAGAATCTCATGCACAACTCATGTGGCTCACATGCATCCAATATGGCCTGTAGTATCTGGGAATGACTGTGGTTGTTGTCTGCTTCTTCATTCATCTGTGTCCTGCTTGTAAGTTGGAGCACAATATCATGGTACATACCGACAGTAGAATAGTATATAGGCTCCTGAGGTGGACAGCAATATTCTTTGGCCCCTTGATTATTGTCAGCCACGACTACAATCACAGCACCGGCTACACAATCAGAAAGGCTCAAAGCATATCTCGTCTCCTCCCATCCCAGTAAATAGTTCTGATCAATTTTGAGGATGATCAGGGCCCTTGCATGCTTCAGATGATTTTGGATCTTATCAACAATAGCTTTGATAATCATTAAGTCTGTAATCTTCTTTTTGATGTGCTCAATCTTCTCTAGTGTTTTCTCAACCACTTTTGTGAATCGGTTCTCGATTGTTTCAGTCACCTCTGTGGCTTCTACAAGAACAACTCTTGATGTTTGTTTGTTTTCAGATTTGCCTTGTTGCACCTCATGTAGGATTTCTAGTTTAGCCTTGTGGATCATTTCTTTGACTTGATCTGCGCTCAATATAGAAGTTGGAGAAGTTGTCATCATCGTGACTTCCTTGGCCGCAGGTTGGCTGTTGGTCTTGGGAAACATCTCACGCAGGACGAGTGCATACTGGGCCCCATCGAGATGAATAAAAGCTTCTTCATCCTCGCATTCTATTTCAAATTTAAGCTTCTCGGCTGTTGCTGCAATGATTCCGTCGTACCATGCTAGTAATGTAGGCGTGGCTTTCATGGTCACTTGTTCATCCTCAGAAGCTGAATGGAGCAGAAGCAAGAGAATGCCTAAGGGTTGCACGTCCATGTAATCCATTAGTTTCGAGTTTAGAATTCGCTCATCACAAATCAAAAACTCGAATCTTTCCTTGTAGCACTTGATACCATCACTGATACGACTCCACGGCTCTTCAAAGTTGAAGTAGCGACCCATTTGTCCGATACTTCTCTCGATTTTCCTAATCATCCTCTCTTTCTCGTCGAAGATTTCCTGCTGTGACCTGAATTTCTGAAGCTCGGGCGCTATGAATTCTTGTCGAAGCTCGAGTTCCCGAAAGATATAGAAAAGAATGTCCTTGGGTTTGAGCGGTCGAACAGCCGAGTGCACTGCCGGGATGTCGACAGTGACACTGACATGGGAATAATGGTTCTTCTCCGCAGATAAAACTAGTTCATCCGTGATGACGACAGCGTCCTCTGGATGCGGTGCCACAATGGAGATTGATGGTATAAGTGATCCCGCCGCTCTGTTGCCCTGCCCAACAACATGTTGAATCATCCAATCCTCCATCTTTCTCTTCAAATAGTCTTCCAAATCCACTCCTTCCTCCGCTGCCCAGAGCTCCCGAACAGCACCACCGATAGCTGCTCCTCTTCGAACAGAACGATCGGTCCATGTTTCCTCAGTATCATCATCATCGTCACCACCACCGCCGCCGACGCCGTCTTGTTCATCACCACCACCTCCGACAACTTGGCCAGCCCATAATAATGGCGGCGGCGTCATCGTCACCGTTGTGGGTCGTCCTGCAGTCGTCCCATCAGCAGGAGGCGACGATGATTGCACCACCAGCACCGCCGCCGCCTTCGTGGCCGCGGCCGGGGCGGCCGGGACCTCCACGCCGTACCTGGACCGGCGCTCGCTGACGTCGCGCGCGCGGTCCTTGAGCTCGCGCAGCTGGTTGGCGGCGCGGTGCTGCGCCGCCATCTTCTGCAGGAGCCAGGGAAGCCACAGCACGTAGCGGCGGAGGCCGCCCCAGCTGGCGCGGTGGGCCTCGCGGTGGCCGCGATACAGGTACAGGTCGATGCAGCTGTTGCAGTCGAGCGCGAGGCGGCGGACCTGGTCCATCCACGTCCGCACCTGCTCGTTGTGCTCGCCGCCGGGAGGAGCCGTCCTGGCGAGGTGCGCCAGGAAGCTCTTCATGCTCTCCATCTCCTCCTTGATGAACTGCACGTCGGCGCCCACGCCGCCCAGCAGCGCCGCCTCCTTGCGGATCACACCCAGCAGCAGGCTCACGGCGCCCACCGCGGGTTCAGCCATCTCTCGATCGCTTTGATCACTCCTGGCCTGCCGCCGGCAGCGCAAGTTCTCCCTCTGCCGGCCGGCTGCGCGGGTGTGTTCAGTTTGGTTGGGTAGGCTAAGCAGTAGGCACGAACCAGCTCCAGGGTGCCCGGCCGGCCGTATGATCTAATCTTGCATTGTACAATCAACGTCTACTGGTGGCAAAGCATTTTGTCTCTTGGGCGGCATGCTACTTTGGTGAAAACCTCAATGCAAGTATGTGTCTAGATTCAGAAGACAGCTGCTCCTGCATGAAGGCTCATGTATCTTTCTGTTAGGAGACCCTTGGTGAAGGCTGCGTGGACATGGAGGCCTTGATGGTGACATGAGTGATGCAAGCGGGTGACAAAGGAGTGTTTACTACTACTACCACTGTTGTTATGGGTTACATCTTTTTATAGACAAATATTTCATATCTTAATCAATTTATTAATCGTTGCACATAAACCCTATCATCGGTATGATTAAAGGATTGGAGTTGTTTGATACATGGTCGATCGTTTTAGCTTCCCTTCACACTTTTAGCACATATATAGTTGTTCTTGTTCTCCTTTAAATTTTCCCTACCTTTGGGTGAAGGTTGCAGGCCAGCCTTGTTGATGACGTATTAGTGTGTAGGGGACCCTGGGTCTTTGTTAAAGATAAAGTTGTAAAGTTATAATTTAATATGATGCTAAATCGCCAAGTAACTTGTCACCAATTGTGCACCTCCTCTCCATCTTCAATTCTTTACGTATCCAACAAAAGAAGTTAGGGATGCCTTTTTGATTCGCTGGCTGGCTCATTTGATTTTTGCTCTTTACTTTTTGTGGAAATGTAAAGAGGAAACAGCTAGCTGATTCTTGGTCCTTTTTTTTTTTTTGGTCTCTGATACGATTTTGGCAGAGGAGTTTCTTGTGTTCCACGAACAAGTTGGACACGATTCCACATTGTTTGTTACGATTCTGTCATGTTCCACATACAAGTAACGTGCACAAACGGTCATAATTTTCGTGCAAGAAGCCAAGAAGGCAAGAACTATCAATTCCATGTGACATAGAAACCCACTTTTCAAATGCTACACAATGTATATGGGATACTTTCAGATCTCATATCTGACTTTGCATAGGATGGTATGCAGAGGGACTTTATGATCTAGCTATTGCCTATATGATGGAAATTTTTAATTCCCGCCAGAGCGCATCGCACAATAGGTAGTCATAATTAACACGATTGTTATGGCATGAACTAATAGATTGTTCCGATTTGCATCAAAACTTCAATTATCTACAAATTGCTCATATTTCGTGAAGACTCGTGAAGTAGTGACAATTGACTACAAAACAGGATATTGCAAACATCGCACGAATTTAATTCTAGTTAAGAAAAAAATGAAAAGATATTATGTACGCGGTCACATAGCTCCAGCATAACCCTAGCACACCTGCAGCGGCCTCCTCCTCCCCTCCTTCCGTGGCGACAGCTAACTCCCATCGTGGAGCTCCCCCACCACAACCTAGCTCGGCTGCCTTCACCGCCGCCAAGGCCCCCTAAACTGACCTGCCACCCTACACACCGCCTCGACGGCCTTCCTTCCCCAAACCCCTTACCTTCTAAGCCCACTGGAGTAGGGGAGGAAGGGGAAGAGCTCGCCGGAGTTGGGGCGCGGTGCAGCCGCCTAGGAGGTCTCTAGAGATGAGAGAGAGAGGGCGCGGGCGTCGGTTGAGCGTCACCTGACGGATAAGCCAAACATCAAGCAACTGAAGAGGAGTAATTTTGTATCATAAAATGATTTAATGTACACAATGTTGTAGAGATAAGATTTTTTTTAAAAAAAATCCACCTAGCAAACTGGTCATTGGTTGCCTAGAAAGGTACCTCATCTATTTGGTGGACAAGGCATTGCAAGACATACATAGAAACCAACTCTATCTGACTAGATACTCTTTGTAACGAACTAGAAAACCTTTATGTAAGCCAGTTGGGACTCTATCTATAACCCCACCCCTGAACTATATAAGGCGGGGTAGCGAGCCCTCAATCGGTACCTCGAGACAACGAGCACCAATCCTTGGGTTAGCAACAGGATTAGTGGAAGAATTATAATATATTGCTCCCTTTAATTGTTTGACTGCAGCATGGAGTTGGCAACATGTCATTCCTGCTGCCTTGTATCTAGGTATTTAATTCTCTCCCTCAAAACTTTTCACCTATCACATTTGGACACATATATGGAGTATTAAATATAGACTAAAAATAACTAATTACACAGTTGCGATAGCTTTGTGAGACGAATCTTTTAAACAAATTAGTCCATGATTTGACAATGTGGCGCTACAGTAAATATATGCTAATGAAAGATTAATTAGGATTAAAAATTCATCTCACGGTTCCCTCACGAGTTTTATAATTTGTTTTTTATTAGTAACTGAAAACCCCTTCCGGCATTATATAGAATATCTGATGTGACAAGTCAAAACTTTTCACCGCATATTTTTTTTTAAAATATGGCAGGAGCTCTGCCTCTCAATTAAGATAGGAATAAGAGTTTATGTATAGAATGGCCAAAGGCCTAAGGGCCCCAAAGGGCACACATCGATCATACATTATCCGTTATAGGAGCATTGATCACACTAATTGGAATTGTTGAACACCCTTCCATGTAGTTCGATATCTTCTTTAGCTCTAGAGGCCACCTGCCTTGCGTTCATGAAGCTGTTCTGGAAAATCCTCCTATTTCTTTCCTTTCAAATATTCCAAAACGTGTAGATAACCACACCGTTGAAGTATCGCCACCTTTGCCTTGGGATTTTGGCAGCCACTTGTTCCCACCAAGCACCAATTTCTGTTGGCTGGGTCTGCGGGTGTATGAGATCGGCATCATGATGCTCCTATGCTAAGATGAGACTCTGGATTTCTTTAGCGACGGGACACAACAAGCACAAATGAACACCCCGGGCCAGGTACTAGCTAGTGTACCTCTGTAGTTGGTGAGATCTCACCTCTACTTGTGTATGTGCACACACTGGGCAATGCAACAAAGAGAGTGTCTCAGTTCCTGCACTTGCTGTGCCCTGTGTTGTGCGTGTGCTGTGTTCTGTGCTCAAGTTCTATTCATCTTCTACCTAGCCGTGAGTTGTGAGTGTGAGGGAGCTGATTGCTCACCTTGCAGGTGGCTGGATTGCCAACCGCCTTGTCATTGTGCTTGTTAAAGGTTTGTAATACAACGCTGCATCACACTAACCTGCACTTCACCCTCCACTGCACCTCAATAGAATGCTCGATCAGTGAAATGTTTCGGTTTCCCAGCTTGTTATGGGCCGTGATAACAGAAGGGCCGGTCCTGGCCTCGTGGGTGCCCAGCCCATTAACGGATACACGGGGTTACATTTGAAGATTATAAACAGGCTGGGCCGAGGCCCACTTTGCCAATCTTCGACGGGAATTCGATCTTGACGCCATCATGCTGGCGGCGGACGGGGTGGGCGGCGAGCTGTAGTGCGGCCACCAGGCGCCGGCACCGGTGCCGGTGCCAGCCGCGGCCAAGCTGCCGGTCAGGGTCGCGTGGTCGGACCACGAGAAGCAGAGTTGCGCCTGCCCACCAAGTACGTGCTCCATGTCTGTTTCTGCTTGTAATCCATGAATGCATTCGCTTGTCTGTTGTCTCTCTGTCTGTCATCTTCATTAGCAGACAGCGCCGATCACGCAAGACCTTAGCATCTTCGAGAACGAGCTCTACTTGTGTTCTCAAATGAGAGAGTAAGGAAGTGCATAGGGAGAGGCTAATTTGCAGGATCGGTAGATAGCCTGCGAGAGGCTTCCTTCTCCGAGTGCACAGAGCATGCTCGATGCAATGCCTCCACAGACGCGCGCCTTCTCTTTGTTTTCCTGTTTGTTAATTTCATGGAGGCGTTAGCGAAGGGCCTCTATTATTTGCTTTGTCATTAGCAAACCCCATTGCGGACAGGGGAGACACCAATGAAGCAAGCGCACGCCTGAAGTTTGCACGTGGATCCCGTCGAGATCCCCTAAGCTTGCTGTTGATTCTGCCTCTGCTTGTTCCCTTTCACTGCCCTTGCAGACTTGCCTCCTCCCTCTCCTCTGCCTCTGCCTTGCTCGTCCTGTGCACACCTCCACACAGCATGCTACCACCTGAGTGTCAAGGCTCACCATGATCAAACAGCTCCAGCCGGGCATCGTTGTCCCATGGCCTGAGTTGGTCGCCATCACCGTCGCTGCTCTTCACCAAAGCTCTGACACGATGAAGATTGATTGGGGGAGTTGTACAGTAACCTACAGCTCCTATACAGCCCAATAGGCCTCATTTGGCAAGCAGGAATTTTTTTACTATTCCTGCAATTTTCCATGAAATCAAATTGACTCATACAAAATTCTTGTACGATTTCTATGAAATTTCTGCGTTCCAAATGAGCTCTTAATTAGAAAATTTCTACATATACATAAAACTCCGCTTCGAGTGCATAGGGCATGACCACAAATGTTGGTTTGAAAGCACTGGTTCTTATATACTTCCACTGTCCCTAAATAGTTGTCATTCACGCTTCCCCGAGAAATAACTTTCAATATTTAATTTTATATAAAAATATTAATATTTATGGTACATAATTAATATCACTAGATAGATCGTTGAATCTATTTTCATAATAAATTTATTTGGAGATATAAATGTTGTATGCATTTTCTATAAATCTAGTCAAACTTACAACATAGAAAAAAAAAAAGCTTGACAGCTATTTAGAGACGGGGAGAAATGCAATAGCAATAAATATATTATAACACAGACAGCTTCAGTAATGAGTTTCCGCGTCCAGCCAAACCATAGTGCAGCACACGGTACATTAACAAGTCAAATGTGCACACAAGTATCGCACTTATTACATGAAACCATGCATGTAGCATGATGTTTCATAGGAAAGCCTTGCAATCCAGCTCCATCAGCATAGAGCCATAGACACAACCATTCCCAGGCACACATGTAGTATAACCACACAGCTGACACATGTAGAGAACAAACGCGCATGCATGCGCAACACACAATAAACACACGACGGCAAGCCATACAAGCATACAAATGCAAACCATTTGGATGTTGGGGGGGGTGGGTTGGAACCGATGTGACTGGATGAAAGGAAGGACCTTCAGTTCCTCCAACGCCAACCCTTATTCTTCCATAAGAATCGGGATTTTGTAGCATGGCCCTCTTCTAGCGGGTTTCCTTTTGCTTGGTCTTGATTTTCTGATTCATAGTGTGTAAAATGAATTCTGTTTTTAAGCTTATTAATGGTTTCTCTCACCTTGTTAGGGACAAAGTCACCCTTGAACTCAAGCTCCTTCAATCTCGGAAGGTTATCAATGCCGGAGAGAGAATTTATCTTGGTGAAGGTCCAGACAAACCTCTTGAGCTTCGGACAAGATCCAGCAGTGAAACTGATATCCATGATATCGCACTCAACAATCAGAAGGTTGAGCTTTGGGAACTCATTTGGTTTGAAAGTAAGCTGGCTTTTGTCATAAGATTTGTCCAAGAGAACTAAACAGCGTATGGTTGGCTTCTCTGCGAGGATTTCTAGATCAGCTTTCTTCAGCATTGTACCACGAAGAGTCACCTTGGTTATTCCTTTAGCACTTTCAACCAATGAAAGGAACATGTTGGTCTTGTTGACAGTGGTATTGGGGTTGATAGTGACAACATCAACATTGTCATTGGTGGCGGGGGCAGAGGCATCGGTGTTTGTGGTGGGGGGCACAGTGACATCGTTGGTGGCTACGGGGTGTTGGCAATTCCGGTGATGGGGGCAGTAGACGTAGTGGGGTCACTATTGGTGCTAGTGGTAGAGGCATTGCTGTCACCGGTTGGGGTGGCAGTATCAGTGGTGGTGTTGGAGGTGGTGGTGGTGGCAGCGGTATTATTAAGGGCAGCGGTAGCATTGGTGGTGGTTCCACGAGTACTAGTAGTTTCAATGGTGGTGGTGGCAGCAGCAGTGGCATCGATGTTGTTGTTGGTGGCAGCAGCAGTAGTGGGGGCAGCGGTAACGTTGGTGTTGGTTCCACGAGTACTGGTAGTTTCAATGGTGGGGATGGCAGCAGCAGTGGCATTGATGTTGTTGTTGGGGGTGGCACTGGGTTGGTAGCGGTGACATCGGTGATGTTGTTTTTGCCTCTGCCATTGTTGTCATTGTTATTATTTTGGCTACTACTGCTGGTGGTGGTCTTCCTATCATTGCTGTTCAGCTCAATCTCCTTCAATCTTGTGAGTTTGTCAACTCCAGAAAGGTTTAGGTCATCACTGAGGGGCAATACAATCTTCTCGAGCTCACCAGCGGTTTTTTCATCAAAAATGATGTCAGTCATGTTGGAGCCTTCAACAAGAAAGTATTTGAGACGTTGGAATTGACCCTCCTTGAATGTGAGCTTGCTGTCGTTGTATGCCTTGTGCTTGAGTCTGAGACATAGTAACTTAGGAAGATTGGCGAGGGGCTCTAGGTCTTTCTGGCTCAAATCAGTTTTACTTAGAGATACCTTGGTAAGAGGATTATTATACTTATCCTTTCTGTCCTCCAACAATAATTCAAGAAGTTGCACCTTCTTTGTGGTTCCGCTTATGCTTAGGCTCTCAAGAACCTTGAGATCCCTTTTTTTCAGGCTAGAGCAGTCAATACTAGTATCCTGTGACCCTTCGCCAGAAGAAGTGGCCCTGTGTCCGGCTTTGGGAACAATAGTGATTGACAGAGACCGAAGGCAATCACCAAGGTTCCAGATTGCTTGAAGCAAACTCTTGAGGTGTTTCCTCCTGTCCTCGATAACCACTCCAAGCTTCCTCAACTGCCACAGCCTTCCAATGTCTATCAAATCTTGAGGGGCCCGTGGCTTCACACTGGACAGTACCTCCATGCCTTCCATGTTTTCAACCTTTTCAGGAATCTCTGTGCTGCCTGGGCTTGCTGGATTAGTAGAGTTACCAGTCAGCAGGCGCTTCAGCTTTAGGAGGCGTACATTCCTTGTTGCCCACGGAGACACCTTGGTCTGCGGATATCCAATACCTCCAACTCATGTAGGCTGTTAATTTCACTGTGCAGCTGGGTGATATTTGTTCCCCTTAGGCTCAGGTACTTGAGCAGCTTTATCTTGCGGCAGATGTTCTTGAAGTAGCGCTTGCTATTGGCACCAAAGCAATGGCAGCCTTCTAGATCTAGGACCTTGAGCAGGGAAAACTGAGATGGTTGAGAGAGGTTACGCAAAGAAGTCCTCGATCTTGTCAGAGCCACGGAGACGAAGATCATTGGAAATGGAGAAGTGACAGGCCAGGTGATGTGAAAGGCGTGTCTCCATGATGCGCTGTTTCTCGGCAATCCTGGTAATGAGCCCATGAACTAGATCACCCACCATGCAGCTCTTGACCTCTCCTGTAGCACCAATGTCAGCAGGATAAACAAGCCATTGGTCAATGAGCACGTCAAAGCAACGCCTGGCTCTGGTAACTGAACTGGACCAGCGCCAGTCTTCTGTTGTTATCAGCCCTTCAACGACCCACCGTCCGATCAAGGTCGACCGCCTGATCTTCTGTCCTGGCCGGAAGATGGCGAGGTACAGCAGGCAGGGCTTGTATTCTTTCGGCAGATCATTGTAAGAGAACTTGAACATCTTCTTAGCAATACTGGCAAATGATCTTGGAGAAACAGCCTGCAGGGAGCTGTGAAGGTTGAGTAGTTCTTCACTACTCCTCTTGGGATTGGCATACAGAGCATGAGCGAAGATCTTCATACAGAACTCATGTGGCTCACACTGGTCCAAGATTGCTCGGAAAATGTGGGGGCTGTAGTTCCTGTGCTGTCTTGTAAGATTGAGCACGGTGTCATGGTATAGGCCGACGAGGGAATACTGTATAGGTTCCTGATGCTGTGGATGGCAATACTGCTTGGCTTTCTGGGTGCTTTCTGTGGTGGTGAAGATCAGTGTACCGACGACGGCACTGTCTAATAGGCTCAAAGCACTGCTTCTGGTCTCCTCCCATCTGGATCCATCCATTGTCTCATCATCAGTGTTAAGGATAATCAGGGCCCTTTTACGATTCAGGAGACCTTTTATCCTGTCCACCATCCATTGGATTTTCAGTCGCTCTCTAACCTTCCGCCGGATATTGTCTATCTTCTCTGTGGCTTCTCTGACAATATCATCTGAGATTTGATCCTCACCATCAGCAGGTCTACTTGCTTGTTGCTGCTTGCCTGAATTGTTATCTTCCTGCAGGTCTTGTAGCATCTCTGTAACCTTGTGGATCATTTCTTTGATTTGATCCTGGACCATCACATCAGCAGTACTAGTAGTAGCAGTGACCTGCAGGGACTCACTGCCGCTGCTGGTCTTGTGGAACACCTCCTGCACAATATTTTTGTACTCGCTTTCCTGGAGATGAATCTTTGCGGTTTCTTCGATTCCTTCTTCTATATGATGTTTAAGCTTCTTGGCTGCCTCGCCGATGATATTGCCGTACCGTCGTTGTAGTGCAGACATGGCTTTCTTGGTTGCTTGTTCATCCGCAGCAGCTGGGTTCACCAGCCACACGATGAGTACGAACAAGTCTCTACCATAGATCTCCTTCTTGATCTCTCCCTTTTTCTTCTGCTTCAGATCCTCAAGCCACAGCTGCTTGCGCTTGGCTTCCTTGATCTGTGTCACGACCTTGTCAAACTTTTCGTCGACGTCCATTTCTCTGATTTTGTGCTTTATCTTATAAAACACGCCCCTTTTTTCCCAGTAAATGTCCCATTTATCTGACTCCGGTTCAACCTCCAAATCCAATATGATTTGCTCTATGCCTTCATCTGTGACTCGTGGCTTGAGCTTGAGCGCCAAAGCCCGCAGAATGTAGAAGAGAATGTCCTTGGGTCGTGGCAAAGAACCGAAGTCCCAGTGCTCTGCCGGGATGTCAACGGAGATGATGACACTGTCAATGTCATTGTCATGGAAGTGCTTCTCCGCCACGGCCGAAGCTTCATCAATGATACTACTACTAGTACCGCCGCCGTCGTTCTTGTCCTCCTCCGCCGCCGCTGGCCCGTTCAGTGCCACAACAATGGCGACGGATGACGAGCTTGTCCTGTTGCCGGCTTGCCCACTTATCCACGCGACGAGCTTCGCCTCGAAGTAGTCGTCGAGGGTAGGAGGCTCGAAGAAGGCCCTCAGACCAGAATAGTCAGCCGCCGCCGGTGCCACCACCAGTTGGCGGTTAAACTGAAGCTCGTCGTCTCCCGCCTCGTCACCGGCCAATTTCACCGCCGCCGCCACCCCAGCAGAAGCCGACGACGACTGCCTTTCTGCTGCCGCCAATGCCTTCTCGGGGACCTCCACGCCGTACCTGAGCCGCCGCTCGCCGACGTCGCGCGCCCGGTCCTTGAGCTCGCGCAGCTGCACGGCGGCGCGGTGCTGCGCCACCAGCTTCCGCAGGAACCAGGGGAGCCCACCACAGGTAGCGGAGGGGCCCGCCCTTGGGGAGGTGGATCTCCGGGTTGCCGCGGTACAGGTAGAGGTCGATGCAGTTGTTGCAGTCCTGGGCGAGCAGGCGGACCTGCCCCATCCACGTCCGGACCTGGGGGTCGTGCTCGCCGCTCGGGGGCACCGTCCGGGCCAGGTGCTCCAGGAAGCTGTTCATGCTCTCCATCTCCTCCTTGATGAACTGCACGTCGCCCCGGACGCCACCCAGCAGCGCCGCCTCGTTGCGGATCACGCCCAGCAGCGAGCTCACGGCGCCTGACGCGAGCTCGGCCATCGCTCCCGCCGGCCAAGCAGGCAGCGTGCTTGTGTGTTGTTGTTCAGTTAGTTTAGCGGTTGGCAGGCTGCCGTACGTGCCTAGCTAGGGTTAACTTGCAACTTGTCGAGAACTGGAGATGCATTCTGCATCACAGCATGATCCCTACGTGCAGGGATTTTTGTTCTTCACGTGCTACGCCAAGACACGCTGGGCAAAGGCAAAGTATCAGCAGCTGATGCCTATAGCTAGCTTGTGAGCAGCTGCCCATGGCTCCCCATGCATGGGTGTAACTATCAAGACTCAGTTCGATACTTTTTTTTTCCCTGTCAACTTCAATTTTTAGCTTTAGCTTTGTCTTTAAACCTTTCTAACTGTAACCAAGCTTTCAAACTTTTTTTTTAACTTCACATTCAAATAAATGCAGTGTCAAGACATGCATGCATATTTCATGGAATTTGATGTTGGAGATGCTGGTGCGTTTATCTCAACCTCACAGTTTGCCAAAGGAAGTTGTAAGATCGATGACAAATCTCACCCTCCATCTTTGTCGATTCAGATTGAAATCAGGTAACAAAGGACAGCCTTTACTGGTCCCTCGGTGCTGATCTGATCTTTGGGCACTGCTTTTGGGTGGAGTACCTGATTCATTGCCCTCAGCTACAACCACCATTTTGCTTGGGAGCTTCTATTCCACGCACAAGCCATGCATCATTCTTCCCAGCCCATTGGAGCTTTCATCATTGGGAAGGAGAGGAAGCACTTGATTCTTTGCCCTCTGTCACAACTCTGCCATGAGAACTTGTATTCCAAGCACAAATCATGGTCTTCACGTGCGCGCCCTGCCTTTCCCTTCGTTCTGATCAACTTCGAAATCAGGTAACAAGGTGGTTCCTAGAGACGCACCAAGAGACAGCACAAGATTCTGATGTAATATGTGGATTTGCCACGCCTACAATGAGAAGTTTAGCCTGAGCTCTTGCCTGCGTAGTTTCCTAAAAATAAAGCACAAAATGAGAAGTTTATTTTTGAACTAAAATGAGGTGGTGTTTGATAGTAAATGTTAACCAAAATTTTTTTAACTAAAATAAAGTAGTATTTGATAGTACATGTTAACCAAAATCTTATTTGCAGGTGGGTGCATTGGCTTCGATTGTAAGCGTTGTAGCAACAAAATAATGACCAAAAGGAGATGACGACTTCTCTACGCCGATCAATATATAGTCAAACAGCAATGTAGTATGGCTGGAGTTTTTTCATGCATAATTGGTTTTTGATGTTTCCATTTGTGAGACTATTGTCATGACCATTTACCGGCGCATTTTGCTACATGTTTGTAGTAGTATATAATAATTGTGTGGACTGAAGATGGCTGAAGATGAAACTTTATCCCCATTATTATCTAAAAGAAGTGCCGAACCATATCATTCATTGTGGGTGCATGTTGATAATTTCCGTAATGCATCACACTGGTCAAATAATCATGTCATGACTACTTGATGATATAATGTTGAAGCGCTTACCTCTCATATACTGCCTTTACACAAAACTTAATTTGAAGGTTATGCAGGCCGGCCTCTTCCGAACCGTGTTCCCTTTCTAACCTGTTAGCATACCAGTAGTCTTATGAAGTCAGTAAGTCTCAGACCTGTTCTTGTTCCCCTTTCCCTACCTTTTGGTGAAAGTTGCAGGCCGGCCCCTGGGTATTTGTTAAAGTTGTAAACCAGCACACTATAATTTGATGCTAAATCTCCAAGTAACTTGTCACCAGTTGTGCACATCCTCTCCATCTTTAATTCTTTACGTATCCAACAAAAGAAGGTTAGGGATGCCATTGATTAGCTGGCTGGCTCATTTGATTTTTATTCTTTACTTTTTGTGGAAACGTAAAGAGGAAACAGCTAGTTGATTCTTGGTCCACCCCCCTTCTTTTTTTTCTCTCTGATAGGATTTTGGCAGAGGAGTTTCTTGTGTTCCACGAACAAGTCGGATACGATTCCACATTGTTTGTTACGATTCTGTCATGTTCCACATACAAGTAACGTGCACAAAGGGTCAAAATTTTCATGCAAGAAACCAAGAATGCAAGAACTATCAATTCCATGTGACATAGAAACCCACTTTTCAAATGCTACACAATGTATATGAGATACTTTCAGATCCCATGTCTGACTTTGCATAGGATGGTGGTATACATTAGGACTTTGTGATCTAGCTATTGTCTATATGATGGAAATTTTTAATTCCCGCAAGAGCGCATCGCACAATAGGTAGTCGTAATTAACACGATTGTTATGGCATGAACTAATAGATTTGTCCGATTCGCATCAAAACTTCAATTATCTACAAATTACTCATATTTCGTGAAGACTCGTGAAGTAGTGACGATTGACTACAAAACAGGATATTGTAAACATCGCACGGATTTAATTCTAGTTAAGAAAAAATGAAAAGAAATTGTGTACGCGGTCATGGAGCTCCGGCATAACCCTATAGCGCCTGTGGTGGCCTCCTTCGCCCCCTCCTTCTGTGGCGACGACGAACTCCCTCCATGGAGCTCCCCACTATGTAGAAAATGATTTGTAGGAACGCACCCCTTTCTTTGTAGGAGCAGCTCTATATTGAGCAGCCCTTACAAATGGTTCGAAAATGAGCCGCTCCTACAAATCGATTTGTAGAGGCGGCTAGTGTTATGAGCCGCCCCTACAAATGGCGTCTATTTGTAGGGGAAGCTCTATATCCAGCCGCCCCTAAAAATTGATTTGTAGGGGCGGCTCAATATCAAGGCGCCCCTACAAATAGATTCCGAATATTAAAAATAATCAAGAACTAAAATTTTAATTTTTCAAAACAACCTCGGATGGGGAAATGACCAAAATAAAAGTTATAGATCTCAAAAATTTATACAACTTTGTATTTGACAATTTTTTCATTTGATTTTTTTCATATGGAAAATCATGTTTGAGCATCTCAAGTTTGAGATTTAAATTTTGAAATGACCTTTTTTTAATTGATATCGGATGTAGAAACAACCAACATAAAAGTTGCAGGTCTCGAAAAGTTATGAAACTTTGTAATTGACACCATTTTGATTTGAATTCATCTTGTCAAAGAAAATTAGGGTTGACTTTTTTAAATTTAAAATTTGACTTTTTTCAAATGACCTCGGATGGAAAATTTACCAACACGAAAGTTGTAGGTCTCAAAAAGTTATGAAACTTTGTAGTTGACAACTTTTTAATTTGAATTCGTTTAAAGCCTCAAATGTTCAATTTGAACTCAGTTTGTTATCATATGATTAGACCCGAAACTAGACTTAGACACAAGTGACAAAGGGGTGGAGTGGTAGAGGAGGTAACGCGCGAACGCAAGGTTGGAGGTTCAAATCCCGGGGGACGCAAAGTGTGCAAAATCATGGAAAAAAATGTGGCCTGAGACGGGCCAGTAGGGGCCTTCCCCAGGTGAAATTTTTTTCCCCTGTTTTTTTGCCTTTTTTCGTGATTTTTTTCTCGATTTTGTGAAATCTAGAAATTTATTT
Source organism: Chrysopogon serrulatus (assembly GCA_015844335.1). NCBI lineage: Eukaryota > Viridiplantae > Streptophyta > Magnoliopsida > Poales > Poaceae > Chrysopogon > Chrysopogon serrulatus. The sequence goes on along the minus strand of JADLZL010003221.1, from coordinate 19,559 downwards.
GTAGTGGCGGTTGGATATTGAACCGCCCCTACAAATCTATTTATAAGGGCGGCTAGAAAATTGCCCCTATAAATCGTTGATTTGTAGAAACGGTTGGGTAAGGACGGTTATAAAAAACGCCCCTACAAATGGTCTTGAGCCGCCCCTAGAAATGCTTTATGTAGTAGTGCCCCCAGCCCAACCTAGCTCGGCCGCCTTCCGCCACCAGGGCCCCTAAACCAACCTGCCACCCTACACACCGCAAGGCCGGTCTTCCTTCCCCAAACCCAGAGAGAGAGAGAGAGAGAGAGAGAGAGAGAGAGGGCGCAGGTCGAGTGTCATCTGACGGATAAGCCGAACATCAAGCAACTGAAGAGGAGTAATTCTGTATAATAAAATGATTTAAATATATGTTTAATTAAATCCTTCAATGCTTTGTGAGAGACGAATCTTTTAACTCTAATTAGTTCATGATTTGACAATGTGATGTTACAACAAATATGTACTAATGACAAATTAACTAGGATTAAAAAATTCATCTCGCGGTTCCCTCGCGAGTTCTGTAATTTGTTTTTTTATTAGTAATCGAAATCCCTTCTAACATTCTATAGAACACTGATGTGACACGTCAAAACTTTTCGCCTCAAGATTTAAACACCCTAGCTAGTTGGGGCTGTGCCCTGTGTTGTGCGTGTGCTGTGTTCTGTGCTCAAGTTCTATTCATCTTCTGCATAGCCGTGAGTTGTGAGTGTAAGGGAGTTGATTTGCTCACCTTGCAGGTGGCCGGATTGCCAACAGCCCCCACCCTGTGTCATTGTGCTTGTTAATTAAATGTTTATAATACAACGCTGCATCACACTAAACCTCACTTCATCTTCCACTGCACCTCACCTGTAACAGAATGCTCGATCAGTGAAATGTTTCAGTTTCCCAGTTTGTTGTGGGCCGTGATAACAGAAGGGCCGGTCCTGGCCTCGTGGGTGCCCCAGCCCATTAACGAGTACACGGAGTTGCTTGAAAGTTATAAACAGGCTGGGCCGAGGCCTACTTTGCCAATCTCGACGGGAATTTGATCTCGACGTCGTCATGCCTGACGGGGTGGGCGGCGTGCTGCAGTGCGGCCACTAGGCGCCGGCACCGGTGCCGGTGCCAGCCGCGGCCAAGCTGCCGGTCAGGGTCGCGTGGTTGGACCACGAGAAGCAGAGTTGCGCCCACCGGGTATGTGCTCCATGTCTGCTTCTGGTTGTAATCCATGAATGCATTCGCTTGTCTGTTGTCTTTATGTCCGTCATCTTCATTATCAGACCGCGCCGATCACGCAAGACCTTAGCATCTTCCAGAACGAGCTCACTTGTCTCCTCGAATGAGAGAGGAAGGTATGACATAGGCAGATGCTAAGTTGCAGGGTCAGTACATGGAATGCGAGGCTTGCTTGTCCAAGTGCACGGCACATGCTCGATGGAATGCCTCCACAGACGCGCATTCTCTTTCCTTTGCTGTTTGCTACTTGTTTGGCAGTGGCGGATCTAGGATTTCGATCATGGGGGTCCGGACTAAAGTGGTGCAGTTCATCGATATTAAAATGATATAATTCGCTCACTGTTAATAATAAAGAGTTCATAAAATAATTCAAGTATTGATCACCCATCTTGTTTAAAAGTGATTGTGCTTGTTTGTCTCAACGAGTCTCAAAGTAAGCTCACTAGGATTCTTTGCTTATCAGAACCGTACCTTGTGGCGTTACACACATCAACAACAAAGTTGCAAAGAAAGTGGGACCAAATTTGTACTTTGAAATCTCAAGGATAAAACTTTGCAAGTTTAATTAGTTTTTTATTGTCGTAAAAAGCAAAGTAAATCACTAGATTCATAAGCAACAATGCAAACAAGAAGCTTTGTGTGAGACTTTCTTTTCCCTGTCAAATAAACTAGCACTTGGGTTTACTACTTAACAATATATTATACATATATACTGGATTAAAGGACATATATACTTAGTATTTTTACAGAAATTTTGGTTTGGGGTTACAGCTGTACCCCCATGCACCTACTGTGCACCCACCCCTGTTGCTTGGAGGCGTAGAAGAAGGGCCGTACATGGCATGCACCTTGCATGCCAAAGTTGTTTTTCGTTTCCATGCTGACTCAAATTTACCAACACGGACCATCCCACATCACATCCGTGGCCTTTTCTGTCGACTCTGGTTTGGCCAGCATTGGGCTCTAGATATATCAACCACTGCTTCACCAGTCTGCTTCTGCACGCTCTGTTTTAGGGAACGAATCATATGCCCATTGCTCATCATTAGCAAACAATGTAGGGCACTGCTTGCACACTTGGAGTACTACTGCTGGCACTGCAACAGGAAGATTCAGGCAGATTACGGATCATGCATATGCATGCCCATTGCTCATCCATGGAATTATATATCAGAGAGCGACACATTACAGGAACTTATAATGCTCGTTCCTCATAGCAGTACTCAACATAAATGAAGCCATGGACATGCAGCTTCAGACTTCAGTGCAGGACTCAACAGGTCCAGGCGTAGCAGATGGTGCCTATATGACTGGTAGCTATATTATGACACACCATTTCATCAGTTCAGAACCAGGAAGCATATAGCATACAATATAGCACACTCTGCATTAATATAAAGGTAAATGTGCACACAAGCATCGCACTTATTACATGTAACCATGCTCCTAGCATGATGAGGAAAGCCAAGAACAACAAGTTCCCAGGCACACACTTAGTTGACACTGACACACGCAGAATATAAAAGCACGCTTATGCTGCAAGACAGAAATGCACAATGGCAAACCACATGGAGCAATCACAAATACAAATTATGCCACAAACTCAATGGTCAATGGGAAAAGTGGAAATGCCTTTAATTCCTCCTCTGGCAGCAGCCCTTGTCCCTCTGGAAGCATGAGAATTTTGCAGCAGCATGCTGCTCTTCTGTTTGTTCTTCTACTTGGTCTTTACTGTCTGGTTTATAGTGTGTAAAATGAGGTTTGTTTTTATGCTTCTTAATTTCTTCTTTTACCTCATTACAGATAAACTCACCATTGAACTCAAGCTCCTTCAATCTCCGAATGTTGTGAATGCCAGTGAGAGAACTCATCTTGGTGAAGGTCCAGATTAACTTCTCGATCTTAGGACAAGATCCAATGTTGAAGCTGATTGTGGTGATGTTAGAGCACTCGACAATAAGAAGGTTGAGCTTTGGGAAATCTTCTTTGTTGAAGGTAAGCTGGCTTTCGTCATAAGACTTTTCTAAGAGAACCAAGCAGCGTATGTTTGACTTCTTTGCAAGGATTTGTAGACCACCTTGCTTAAGCATTGTACCACAAAGAGTCACCTTGGTTATTTTGTTAGCATTGTCAAGCAATGAAACCAACGTTTTGTTGCTGTCAGTGGGGGCAGGGGTTAAGGTGGCTGTGGCAGTGGTGGCAGGAGTGATTGCAGCTGCACTGGTATCACCTGCAGCAGTTGCATTGGTGCCAGTGGTGTGGGCTGTGGCTGTGGTGTTGTTGGTTTCGGTTTCCATGGTGCTGGCATTGGCGGTGGTGTAAGTGGTGGTAGGAGTGGCGGTGGTGCTGGCAGGGTGGCAGCAGTCGGGGTGGTGTCAGTGGTGTGATCTGTGGCCGCTGCTGTGATGGTGGTGGTGGTGGTGTCGGTGGTGCTGGAAGTAGTGGTAGCAGTCATGGTGGTGTCCGTGGTACTGGCATTGGCGGCTGCGGTGGTGCCAGTGGTGTTGGAAGTGGCGGCAGATGCTGTGGTGGCAGTGGTGTCCGTCGTACTGGCATTGGCGGCTGCGGTGGTGGCAGTGGTGTTGGCGGCGGCGGCAGTCACAGTGGTTTCAGTTGTGTGGGTTGTTGTAGCAGCCATGTCTGTGGTGCTGGCCTTGGCAACTATTGTGTTGTCAGTGGTGGTAGCAGCAGCATCCGCCATGATGACATCAACAGCGTGGGTGGCAGCATTGGTGCTGTTAGTGTTAAGGGCGATGCCAGCAGCGGCAATGGGGGCAGTAATAGTGGTGGTGTCATTGGCGGGGGCAGCAGTCGTGGTGGCAGTTGTGCAGTTTGTGTTAGTGGTGATGACATCAGAGACAATGGGAGCGGCAGCGGTGGTCATGTCATTGATGGTCGCGGAAGCAGCAGTGCTGTTGGTGTTAGGGGCAACCGCAGCCGGGGTAGTGGGGGCAGGAATTGTGGTGGCGTCGTTTGTGGGTGCACCTGTGGCAGTGGCAGTAGCATTGGTGTCATTTGTGATGCTATTGCTATTGATATTATTGCCATTGTTTTTTCTGCTACTGTTGATGCTGTTGCTAGTACTATTGTTATTCAGCTCAAGTTCCCCCAATCTTGGAAGTTCATCGAGTCCAGAGAGTTTTAGACCATCACTGAGAGGCAGTACGATCTTCTCAAGCTCACCAGTGGCTCCATTTTCAAATATGATTTCAATAATCGTGGAGCCTTCAATTAGAAAGTACTTCAGTTTTTTGAACTTATCCTTCTTGAAGGTGAGCTTGTTTCCATGGTATTCAATGCATCTGAGTTTTACACAACGTAACATGGGCAGCTCGGGAGGAAAGTCATATCGTCTGGGCTCAACGAGGTGTCACTTAGAGTTATCTTGGTAAGCTGACTATTTCCATTATTATCCAACAATAATCGAAGAAGCTGTGCATCCTTGTTCTTGGTACTTCCACTTATGCGTAGGCTCTCAAGGACCTTGGGAAGATATTTCAGCTTATAGGAAGTACTAGGGGCAACATTAGTACCTGGTAATAACCATCCGCAGGAAGGAATGCCCTCACGTGTGGTTTCTGGAAGAATAGTGATTGACAGAGACTTGATGCACTCATTTAGGTCACTGATACCTTCAGTCAAACTCTTTAGATGACTTTCCTTATCTTCAATAACCACTCCGAGCTTCCTCATCTGCCAGAGCTTTCCGGTGTCCTTCAAATCTTGACTAGTTCGTGGCTTGAAGCTGGACAGTACCTCAATGCCATCCATGTTTTCAACCTTTTCTGGAATGTCAACACTGTTGTTATATGGATCGATGCGATCAGCCAGTAGGCGCTTCAGCTTTAGGAGACGGAGATTTCTTGTTGAAACAGCAGGCACTTCGGTCTGTCGTATATCCAATACCTCCAACTCGTGGAGGTTGTTGATTTCATCAGGCAGCTGCATAACATTTGTTCTTCTTAGACTCAGATATTTGAGCAATTTTATCTTGCAGCAGATGTCCTTGAGGTAGCTCTTGTTCTTCCTACCAAAGCAACGGCAACCTTCTAGATCTAGCACCTTGAGCAGGTAAACTTGAGACGATTCAGAGAGCCTTTTTAAGAAATCTTCGATCTTATCAGAGCCGCGGAGTCGGAGATCATTCGAGATGGAGAAATGGCGAGCCAAGTGTCGTGACAGGCGTGTCTCCACTATGTGTTGTTTCTCGGCAGTCTTGGTAATGAATTCATGTACTTGTTCACCCACCATGCAGCTCTTGACCTCTCCTGTCGCACCAATATCAGCAGGATAAACAAGCCAGCGGTTGATGAGGGCGTCAAAGCATCGCTCAGCTTTATTCACTGAACTGGACCACCGCCAGTCTTCTGTGGTTATTAACCCTTCTACAACCCATCGGCCTATCAAGGTGGACCGCCTGATTTTGTATCCTGGAGGGAAGATAGCTAGGTACAACAGGCAGGACTTGTATTCTTTAGTCAGGTCATTGTAGGAGAACTTGATCATCTTGTTTGCTAAACTGCCCAAATATTTTGGCGAAACAGCCTGCAGAGTGTTGTGCAAATTGTGCAATTCCTCTCCAGTCCTTTTGGGCTTGGAGTGCAGAGCATGAGCGAAGATTTTCATGCAGAATTCATATGGATCACACTCGTCCAAGATGTCATGTAGAACCTGGAGATTGTAATTGCTTCCTTCATTATTCTGCTTCCTTATAATCTGGAGCACACTGTCATGGTAGAGGCCAACAAGAGAATAGCTTATGGGCCCCTGTGATGGATAGCAGTACTCTTTGGCTCGTTGGGTGTTCTTTGAGGTGGTCACGATCACCACACCTGCAATATAATCCAACAGGCTCAATGCATTTCTGGTCTCCTCCCATCTTTGTACATAATTCTCGTCACTTTTGATGGTGATCAGGGTCTTTTCAGGTTTCAGACAAGCTCGAATCTTCTCCACGAGCTCTTTGATAAACAGGTTCCTTCGAATCTCCCATCGGATACTTTGAATCTTAACAATAGCTTCTTCAATAACTGCCAAGGGGATTTCAAACAGGTTATCCTGCACCTGTGTGCCTTTTTCTGGTTTATTGTCAGATTTATCTTCACGCAATTCATGTAGGATTTCTAATTTAGCCTTGTGGATGAGCTCTTTGATCTGATCCTCCCCCAATTTAGTGCTACCAGTTGCTGTCATGGTCCTTGTGACTTGGTCTTGGGGGGGCTGTAGCTGGGGCTTGCTGGGTGGGAATGCATCCTGAAGGATGTGTTCATACTGAGTGGCATGGAGTTGAATGGGGGGTGTTCTCTCAGTATCTGTAGCCCTTTCCATATACTCTCTAAGCCTCTTCGCTGTTTTGGTGATGTCGTACGATACTAGTGTGTGCATGGCTTCCTTCATTACTTTCTCAGCAGCAGGAGCAGCAGCAGGATCAGCAGCAGCAGCATCTAACTTGAGCAGCTGCAGCGCTAGGAGGAGAATACCTAAGGGTTCAATGGAGGTCGGGTCCTTCATCATTTGTTTCTGGCCCAACTTCAGCTTGGTGCTGTCCTTCATTTCTTCAATCTTGATCTTTATTTTTTCAATCTTCTCGAGTACCTTCAATTCATTGATCTTTCCCCAGATATTGTCAAACAAATCCCATTTTGTATAGAGTATATCCTTTTTTTTTCTGCGATCGTCCTTATCGGTCAGCTGCTTTCCCTCTGCTTGACCTTGGGCAGGAGGATGCTCGAGATGCCATAGGATGTAGTAGAGAATCTCAGAGGGTCTCAGCGGGTAGTAACTGATGTGCACTGCCGCAATGTCGACGAAGATCACTTTGTTGAGCTGGGTCGTCTCTAATAACACCGCGGAAGCCTCATGTGCAAGGGCTCTGACGTCTTCCGTGTCCGGTGCCACAATGGCGACGGACGCTGTTGATCTTGGTGTGGAGGCTTCCTCAGCTTTCTCCTTCCATTCCACTAGCTTCCTCTCAAGGTAGTCGTCCCGGGTGGGAGGCTCGAAGAGGGCTGATGATTTGCCGGGACCATAATAATGGGACCCTGTTGCCGCCTCTTTGTCATCACCGTCTTCTGCTCCTTCACTGCCACCTACTGCAGCAGCAGATGGCGTCGTGGACGACGGGCCCGGTGCCATCGCCTTATCCTTGGTCGGGACCTCCACACCGTACCTCATCCGCCGCTCGCCAACATCGCGTGCCCGGTCCGGTGCTGCGCGATCATCTTCCGCAGGAACCAGGGAGTCCACAGGAGGTAGCGCCAAAGGCCTCTCTTGGCGAGGTGGATGTTGGGGTTGCCGCGGTACAGGTAGAGGTCGATGCAGTTGTTGCAGTCCTGCGCGAGCAGCCGGACTTGGCTCATCCACGTTCGGACCTGCTCGTCATGCTCGCCGGTGGGGGGCACCGTCCGGGCCAGGTGCAACAGGAAGCTGTTCATGCTCTCCATCTCCTCCTTGATGAACTGAACGTCTCCCTAGACGCCATCCAGCAGCCGCGCCTCGTTCCGGATGACGCCCAGCAGGGAGCTCACAGCGCCCGATGCGAGCTCTGCCATGGCTCCTCAATTGGTTCCCGGCCGGATGCAGGCAGCTAGCCTACCAAGGGTGGCCATGCATGCATTCTGTATGGATGCATGTGTCTGTCTGTCATTATGTGTGCGTGAGTATGCTGTGACGTTTCTCGTCCAGACGACATTGCTCGTGAAAGCGCTAAGCCAAGTATCTACCTGGAGTAGCTAGCTAGCTTGTGAACAGAGGCACTGCTTGTGGTCCACGAGCACCTAAGTTGCAGGCTGGAAAACAAAAAGGAGCTCGAGGATCGCAAACTTGAACCAGCTGCAAGATGCTGATCATTATGGCAGTGATGACCAGGGACATTGGACCTAATCACTGAATGGTAATCTCAAAGCAGAGGCGATGTATTAGCTCTTTTGTGGTAGCTTTGCTGGTTAAACGAGTCTATAGAGTGTTTTGGCTGCTAGATTCTTCTGTTTCCTTGATAAATCTGAATCAGATATGCTTACTGAAAAGGTGCGGCAGACCGGTCCTGGGAGTTTCTTTGCTTTCTGTTCAGCTTTTATGCTGTCAAACTGGTGTATTTCCATTATTTGGTTAATGGAAATGGGATTCGTCTCAGTTCAAAAAAAAGTACTGGATATATGTCTTTCGATATTATGGATCCATGTTGATATTATTCAGTATTTTATCACACTGGACATGAATTTTGAATGTGTTACTCTGACTAAATAAATTTTGAAGCACACATATATGCTTTGACATTGAAGTCATTCAAGTGCACACTCGGTTCGTGAGCCAGAGCTCACAATGGTCTTGGAGTTCTGAATAAACAAATTTAGTACTTTAAAGATTTAAGTCTTTAATTTATGCAGCATTAAAAAAGAGCGATTCTCTCTAGGGGCAATTCGATAGAAGGAAGTAAAATCTGCAGCTTTTGTAGCTGCAGTGAAACTATAAAACTTCATATTTTTTGTCATCATGCTTTACATCACCGACTGATATGGTTTTGATATGGTCAATTATCAGTGTATCGGAGCATGAAGATGGGATCCAGCATTAGACTTAAAATGTTGACAGGGGCATCAGCATTGTGTTGGGCAATGTGGCTCAGAAGGAATGAGGTAGTTTTTCCTCTCTTTTTTTAACTAATTAAAATGAGATAGTATTTGATAATTAAACAGGATAGGAGCCAACCACAATTGTATTGATCTCATTGAGTGTTAATATATATGCAGTACAACGGACTGCATGAAGGAGCAGAGCGTGGACGCGCGAAGTGCTCGATGTAGGCGTCGTGGGCTCGTGGCAAGCGCTCTATGTCGTGGGTGACACCACAGTGCAGTAGAACTGCTCTAAGGCGCAGGGAGCTGTACAGAAACCGTATACATGTACACTGCTTCAACAGATAGTAAATGTTAACCAAAATCTTTTCTTGAACTAAAATGAGGTAGTATTTGATAGTAAATGTTAACCAAAATCTGATTTGCAGGTATTATTTATGGAGCGCGTTGGCTCTGATTGTGACGTTGTTGCAACAATTATCACCAAACGGAGATGATGACTTATGCACGCCGATCAATATAGTCAACAGCAATGTAGATCTTCACTTCCATTCCTATATGGGTGCCTGAGTGGAGTTTTTTCATGCATAATTGGTTTTTAAAGTTTCCATTTGTGGGACTATTGTCAATTTGTCATGACCATTTACCGGTGGATTTGGTAGCTTTTGTCTTTTGTGGACTGAAGATGGCTGAATTTGAAAATTTTTTTCCCCATTATTATCTAAAAGAAGTACCGAAGCATATCATTCGTTGTGGATCCATGTTGATAATTTCCGTAATGTACCATACTGGTCAATAGTTTTAAATAATCATGTCATGACTATGTAATGATATAATGTTGAAGACCTTATCTCTCATATACTGTATGCAGAAGTTAATTTGAAGGTTATGCTTGGGCCATGAGTGAGACGATCTCTTCCGAACCATGTTCCATTTCTAACCTGTTACCATACCAGACTACCAGTAGTCTTATGAAGTTAGTAAGTCTCAGTCCCGTTCTTGTTCTCCTTTAATTTTTCCCTACCTTAGGCTTTGGGTGAAGGTTGCAGGCCTGCCTTGTTGATGACGCATTAGTTTGTAGGGCACCCCTGGGTCTTTGTTAAAGATAAAGTTGTAAACCTGCACACTATAAATTTGATGCTAAATCGCCAAGTAATGAAGTAACTTGTCGCCAATTATGCACCTCCACTCCATCATATCTTCAATTCTTTACGTATCTAACAAAAGAAGGTTAGGGATGCCTTTGATTCGCTGGCTGGCTCATTTGATTTTTGCTCTTTACTTTTTGTTGAAATGTAAAGAGGAAACAGCTAGCTGATTCTTATCCTTTTTGTCTCTGATACGATTTTGGCAGAGGAGTTTCTTGTGTTCCACGAACAAGTCGGACACGATTCCACATTGTTTGTTACGATTCTGTCATGTCCTTGTTTGTTAGGATTCTGTCATGTTCCACATACAAGTGATGTGCACAAAGGATCATAATTTTCATGCCAAAAGGGAAGGACTATCAATTCCATGTGACATAGAAACCCACTCTTCAAATGCTACACAGTGTATATGAGATACTTTTTAGATCTCATATCTGACTTTGCATAGGATTGTGTGCAAAGGGACATTGTGATCTAGCTATATCTATATGATGGATATTTTAATTCCCGCTAGACTACATGACTATTTTAAGCGCATCGCACATAAGACGTAGTAGAATGGGAACATATCTAGTGCAAACTAATTTTCAGTGAAAATTCGTGCAAACCATGATAAAAAAAGTCATCTAAATTCACCAAAAAAATCACACATGTAGATGATATGATGATACACAACCTTGTAAAATATCTTGTCCAAACTCAACTTCGTTTATGAGATATAAAAATAATAAATTTTAAACTAGAAAGTCATCCAAATAATTTGTTAGAAATTTGTTATTTTTTATATCTTACAAACAAAGTCGAGTTTGGACAAGATATTTTACAAGGTTGTGTATCACCATATCATCTACATGTATGATTTGTTTGGTGAATTTAGATGACTTTTTTTGTCGTAGTTTCCGGGGTTTTCACGGAAAGTTAGTTTGCATTAGATACGCTCCCTAGTAGAATAGGTAGTCTTAATGAACACGATTGTTATGGCATGAAGCAGATTGTTTCGATTTGCATAAAAAACTTCAATTATATTATCTACAAATTGCTCATGTTTCGTGAAGACTCATGTAGTAGTGACGATTGAATACAAAACAGGATACTGCAAACATCGCACTGATTTAATTCTAGTTCAGAAAAAATGAAAAGAAATCATGTACGCGGTTTGCTGCTTTATTTGGGGCTGGCTAGTTCAGTAGTAGTTGCCCTTCAGGTGCCCACCAAGCCAATAGCAAAAGACACCCTGAATCTTTCGAAATCGGCCTCGATCCAGCAACCCATGTGTGGGCCTGTAGAAACAGAATATATGACCAAACCAGGCCCGGGCCTAGGCCTAGGCCCAAGCAACGCTCGAGCAAAAACACTCCAAGTCTCTTCTGTTTCTCCCCTTTCTACAGTTCCAAAAGGGCGAACAGAGGGCGATCTCCGATCCGGCGCCGAATCCGTCAGATCCTCTCCGCCTCCGGTGGGCTCATCAGCGCCGGAGGGTGGGAGGATCTGTGGATTGGGCGGCCGATGTATATACCCTACTCTACTAGCTGTAGGCGTCGTAGGTTAGGGTTAGGTTTACCTGTGTCGGCGGTCCGGCGCGGGTTCGCTCTCCTCTGCTGCTGTTCCTCCGGCGGACGACGGCGAAGATGCATCGTGGAGCTCTCCAAGGCGGGCCCCTCCGACATCTCCGTCGGTTTCCCTGTCTTTGTTGGTGACGGCGACGGGAGGAGCAAGTTTCTTGGCGGCGTTCGTTGGGTGGAGGTGGCGCAGCCACCACGGAATAAGATCCTCCTGGTCTTCGTCCACCTCGCCATCGTGTGCTCCGGTGGCGGCGACGGGCCAGTGAGGTTGGAGCTGTCAGGATCTGGAAGAGTCTGTTCCTGTCAGCTCATGTCTAGGAGTCGGCGCTGGCAGGCATCTCGTCGTTTCTGTGCGACTGTGAGGGCGCTTTCTGTCAAAGGATGTTGTGACAGCTGTGGGTGATGAGGCAAGAAGGAGAGTGAATCGAGCTCGAGTTTCCCTCGGCGTTCGTCGACGACGAGTTCCGATCCAGGATCTGAGAAGCTTGGGGCGGTGCTTCCCCGGCCGATGCTTCTTCAGCGTTGTCTTCAGCCCGCCCATGGTGGCGGGCGTCTGCTGCGGTCCAGTTCAAAGCTTGCTAGTGATGGAGCTTCTCCAGATCTGGGGCGTCTTCGGCAGGGGCGGAGCCAATGTATAAGCAATGCTGTCACATGACAGCAATGACTTTTGTACCCAGCCAAGTAACCCTTCGTGTTCTACTGCGTGTGACATCAGTTGATCTGACCTTGTGACAGCAGCGGACAATGAATTACATAACCTTTTGAGTTGCTTAGTACTCCGTGTTGTAGTTAGCCCATCCAACAAAGCAGATCAACAACATAGAAGTGTTGAAGCTATGCTTTTTTCCTAATAACAACACCCATCACATGTTTTCTTTTTGAGTATGAGTCCAACGTGAAAGATGCATTTCACTAGTTACTTACTTTGTTAATTATAGGACATCTGGATTAATATTTAAGTTTCATACAAATTGATCAGTCTTTATATTCTTTACTCCCTCCATTATGTATCTCCTAGTTATACGTAAAAATTCTATACCAAGAAAAGACATAACAACTTATAATTTAGAATGGAGGGAATGTGAAGGTGTGATAATAATAAAATATTCCAATGTATTATATTTTAGTACTTGAGCCATGTTAGTAGCCAATCCCTCTATCACACGAAAGAGTATCATTTTCACTTTCTAAGGAGTGAAACATTTAGAATTTTGATCAAATATATACAAGAAATTTATGGTGCATAATTAAGTATTATTAGATTAGTTGTTTAATATATTTTTATAATAAAAAGTTTATTTAAATATTCAAATATTGCTAATATTTTCTATAAACTAAGACAAATTTAACAAAAATTGGTCTATATAAAATCTTAGGCAGATTTTTTTTTGAGACAGAGAGAGCAGAGTTTAAAATGACATCGTTGACTTACTATAAAATCTTCGGCGACGGTGATGACCGGCGGTGGAGTTCTCCTGCGAAGGCGATGCACGATGGCCATGGCTTATTTGCTATTTTTATTTTCATTAGGGCCTTCTGTGCTAGTTTGCTAGGACAACTGCCTCTATCCTCTTCGTATGTTTCTGTATTTGTACGGTACCATATACATTTTCCTTACATGGTAATACAGATACTTACTATAAAAAAAGTTCGTTATGTTTATGTTCCTCTAAAAAAAGGCTAGTTATGTTTATGTGACATATTTCAACATGCATGTTTCACGAATTAATTGATATACTGCTGCGCGCGCGCGTGCGTGTGTGTGTGTTTTTTGCGAATCTTCGTGACGTTACTGTGAGTGTCTGTGCGCGCGCGCGGCAAGGAACGGACTTGGACGGAGTACGTGTTGCATGCATCGCCATGCAAAACACGGTCGTCCCACAAATTTCATTTTTGACCCGCGCCAATAATGCATCATGCATGATGATGGCCCCATTTGGTTCCGGTCCATCGTCTCCACACTATACTACTGTAGCTGTGTGCACCGTCTTTTTTAACCGCAAATCTCAACTGCCTTATCACCAATCTATCTATGTAGTACAAGATAGTATAGTATCTACTACTATGCTAGTAGTACTTTTTTGACGACCCTCATCATGTCATGCATCTCTATATATATCTCATCTGTGTGTGGCTGGCTATTGAGAAATAGTCTACTATTTGACGTACCCTCATCAAGTCATCATCATGCATGATGCATCTCTATCTTATCTGTACCAGTAGTATGTGGCTATTGGGAATAGTCTCGACGATCCATTTACTCCTGTCTTGACTTCAATAATATAATCCTCCGTTTAGCACAGTATATAGTACTCCGCTCCCATCCGAAGGTCTGACGACTGTTGAGACATTTTTTTTAGTGCACCATAATGGATTAATCATCTTTTCCTTTGCGAGGCTCTTAAATGGATATATGGTATATGTAAAGAGACATTTATATACACCCAAAAACTACTCATTGCGTATGCTATATACTCCACTCCTTTCAATATAAGATATCGATGACTATATGTATTATGAAGTGACCCTTCACTTGGCGGTTGTCACCCTATCTATGAGCTCGGGCTTGCTTTACCATATATGCTAGCTACAGTATATGTGATGTGAGGTCCTCTCAATCTCATGGGCTCAAGAGAATGAAGACCAAGAAACAGTGGCGGAGGGAAGGGGGCTGGGGGGGGCCCTGGCACCCGCACCCCCCAACCTTCCCATACCTCCCATAATATACCTCCTAAATTAGATGCTTAATTATCTAAGAGTTTAGCTAGTTAGTGAAACTATTTGTACTATGACTTTTGTTCTTACTCCATATTGATCTCCAATAGTATCTTATATGTCCATATCTTTTATTTTTATCATTACCTATCAAACATTAGTTTATCTCCATAGAAAACACACTCTAATTAATTAGCTAGTTTTAATTGAAAATTAGTGATTTTCTTGTTTAATGCTTTTGAATCGATCTCCAGTAGGAACTATATTATATTATTTAGCATTAGTCTTCTTATTATTTTCCATATCTTTTATGTTCCCGTCATTTTTATCTAAAAGGTTGTTTAGCCTGTGTACTCACCATTTAAATGCCACTCTTCCATTTAATCGTCTATTTAGATGAGCTATTTAGATGAACATTTTACCCATTTAAGTGACTGGTTGTTTGCGATTTAACATTTATGATCTATTCTGATTAATTTTGCCCCAATTTAACTCCTTGTTAGTACCGTGACTTTTTGCTGGCCGAAGAATTAGATTGATCGAGTGAAGGCCAGTGGCCTGAGGCTAATTAATTTTTTTTATCACAACATAGACATTTATTTAGATGTTATGTATATCTTTGCCGTGCATATATTTTGACACGCATGGTTGTTGCATGGCCCCTCCTATGTTCAAATCCTGGCTCCGCTCCTGCCAATAAAGATGGGCATCCAATCCAAGTAATAATGAAAAAAAACATGTATCTTTTTGTCTCTACATCTATCTTTTATCTATATATTATATATATAAATATATACTTCATTCTTCTTAAAAAATATAATTTTTATTTCTCGAGAAGTCAAACAATAATGTATCTTTTCTATCTCTATGTCTATCTTTTTATCTATATATACTTCATCTCTCTTTAAAAAAAGTATAATTCTCATTTTTTAAGAAGTCAAATAATATTATTAACGTTGACCAAATATAAAAAAAATCTACAAACATTTGTGATGCCACTAAATATCATTATATTAATTGACAAACCTAGAAAAGTTTGACATTCTGAAACCAAAATTATATTCTTTTTGGGACCAAAGACTTACACAGCTACTTCCTCCGTTTCAAATTATAAATTCGCTTTGATTTTTTGTTCATCCATTTTTGCTATGTATCTAGACATATTATTATATCTAGATACATAGTAAAATAGATGCACCAAAAAAATCAAAATGACTTATAATTTAGAACGGAGGGAGTAGTTTACTTGAAACATGTATCCAAAGCGGACAGGGGAAATTACTGTATAGATGAACGTGAATGATGCTGAAATTTTTTTCAACTCTGCTATTGTAGCACTTTCATTTATATTTGGCAAATATTATCCAATCGTAGACTAACTAGGCTCAAAAGATTCATCTCGTGATTTATAACTAAACTGTACAATTAGTTTTTTTTTACTTACATTTAATGCTTCATGCATGCGGGTAAAAATTGATGTGATGGAGAGAGAGTGAAAAAACTTGAAATTTGGGGTGCATCTGAAGAAGGCCTGGGAAAAAAAAAAAGTTGCAGCGATGCAGGGCTGCAGCGTAGGGGACACGGAAAAGGTTTGATGGATCGTGTGGTCGTGCCGTATGTGCGTATGGTGCGTATGTGATGTCAGATGGGGCTCGTGGTAGCACGACGTACTGGGCCTGGCCCAGGCCCACGCTATGTGTCGTGTACGTACGCTCCATCCATGCATGCTGCATGCACGTACTAGTAGCAGTACTTTGAGGACGATAGTACTGTGCACGTTCAATTCTTCATGCGCGCGTTTATCCAAAAACAACCTTTTAAGTTTTTTAAAAAAGACCACTTTATTTGTTTGTGTTTTTGTCATCACCACAATATTGTTATTTTCAATAAATGAGACAAACAATCCAGTTAGAAATCGTTCGAAACCACACTGGATCGGACAGGCTCTAAATCGTTTCTAAACTCATTTTATATATCTAATATTTAAAAGGCAAGACTTTCTCTTCACCTATTTTTTAATCCATCTCCCCCTAACTACCTAGGCAATGGAGAATTTTCTCTTCGTCCGGACTTATATATAACCTATGCTCGTACGATTTAGAATAGATATTATCTAACACGATATGTAGTCCGGTTCCAAAATGTATTGGATAGTGGAAAAATAAATTAACCATCCAATAAATCAAAAAAAGAACTGTAGCCACATGTACCACGGTAATAATCTTAGGCCAACAAAAATAATTTTGTTCCGGTCGTTGACCAAATTAAACAATACCAAATATTCTTACTTATCCAAATAAGAGTCTAATCTAGATATATAAAGATATTGATGATACAGGCACCGACTAAGACTTTACTTTGGACTAGAACCTGGTTCGACGAAACAGGTGTACAGGCACAGGACACCAAATTCCGAATCGGACTCGATGGTTCGACCAAATTAAAACAGATGCATGCACACACAATACATCCAAGCTTCTAATCGAACTAATATATATCTCCTGCATGCACACGTCTCCTCCTTGCACTTGACACATGCACATGTGTATATCTGCCATATAATTTTCTTTTTGCCATCCTGAGCATCATCGGACCCGATTAATTAGTGTCTGTGACTCTAATTTCTCATCAGAAGCCTCCGTTCGTTTCCTACTTAGCACGATTGTTTTCCTTTTCCAAAGGAGCTGGTTCAATTAGCCAATTAGACCCACCACCGGAGGATAGGAGCAGCCGATCAACTTCATTTTTTTTCATGAAGCCAATACCTCTCTGAGTTTGCATGTTCAATGTCTTCTGATCACCGTTTTTTCACAGCTGACTCTTCTGAATTTTTACAGTTTGTCAATATGTTTAATATTGTTTTTTAGCTCGTTGTTTTTATCAAAGCCGACTCGTCTAATTTTTTACAGCTTTCCTGGTCTGACTCTTTTGATTTGTTTATGGTCTCAGCTATTTTTTTTCCTCTCACCCATAATTCTATCAATTTTTTTATTTTTATAGTCTTCAAAAAATAAATAAATCATGGAATTTGATATTTTACTCTACTGACACATATATCATATGAAAATAAAGTTATTATATAGTTATAGGTGATATAAATATTTTTGTGCCTTAAATGGAGGGAAGGGGGAAATTTACCATGATTGTATTTTAATTCAATGCAGTCCTAAAAGAATAATATTATATTATTGCTAATATTAACTTAGAGCAGGTTTGGTGCGGCTTCTGCATTGGCTTCGTGTATGGCTTCGGCACCAGAGTGAGTGAAGCTGCATCAAACAAGGTCATACGGTGGAGCGCTTCTGCCTTCCTCAAAGCGAAAGCTTTTTCGGTGCCCTGTGCCAGAGCGTCGAAAAATGTTGTTTGTAGGTTTCCAGCTCTGGTCGTGAGCACTTGACATGGATCTACACCAACTTCATGTCTACATTATGGAATGCATGGTGATCTTAAAATAAAGTATAGCTTTTATAAAAAAAAAAGAGTAGAAAAAGATATGTAATATTCCTATGCTAATTTTTCATTAAAATTTGATACTTTTATCTCACCTTTGCAACGCACGGTCATATTTGCTAGTTGTTTCTAAACAATGAAAGATTATGCTCTAGTAGTCTAGTCGTAGCACTATCATGTGTATCTCGCAGCCCGGGCCCTATATATCTTCATTTTGGATCCACCCCAGCTGCTGGGTACGGTCACGGTGACGACGACTCCTCTTCGCTGGTATAGCGCCTCTCTGATCGATCTGTTTGCTTCGTCATTCATTCGTGCAGTGTGGGAGACATACGGCTAGCCGTGACTGCAAGGATGTTACCGTGCTGTCCAGTATAGTACACCTTCTCAAAGTAAAAAATGGCGCACGTACTACTAGCTACAGCAGCCCTGTTCCTGTTCCTGTGTGCACTAACAATTCTCTTTCCTATTGCAGGTATGGCAGTCCAATAGTAAGTCATTTGCCGTGCACACACGTATACAATAGATACAAGGATTACACATTGAACCTTTGTCATGAAGGGAGGGCTAAAATGTAAAAGACCTATTGGAATCGTACAAAATTAGAGATAAAGAGGAGGTGTTCTTAGGATGTCTGTCTTCGTAAAATGATTTTCGAAGGCAGGCATCTTACGACAACCTCTGTTAATCAATCGCTTTTGGTGGCGGTCATTCTAAACATCTATCTTCTAAAATCAATTTATGGTGGTGAGTGTCTTAAGATATCTATCTATAAATAGTTGTATCAAAAATATTTCATAACTTTTTCATATGAAACTAGATGAAAATAAACTTTATATCAAAATTATAGTTCAATGTGATCTACAACTTTGTAGTTAAAAAGATTTTGAATTAAAACTGTTTGGGGTCTCAAAATAATATTGTAAGTTTACAGATTTTGAATTTTAAAATGTAAAACTATGAAACAATCTCAAACATGGTCGATATGAAAGTCGCGTTTGCCATGCATACGTTTGGCAGTCCAGTAGTACACCTTCTCAAAGTAAATAATGGCACGTACTACCTATATATAGCTAGCCATGTCCCATTGTGCACTAATTATTCTCTTCCTGTTGCAGGTTTGGCAGTCCAATAGTAATCGTTTGCCATGCATAAGTTGTACAATAGAAGGGGTACACATTGAACTTTTCCCATGCATGTAGGTTAAAAAGTAAAAAACCTATTGGAGCACAAACTCCAAATTTTGTTGTGGAAAAAAATCATCCACCATATGCATGCACTAGCTATATTACTTGTTTTTTAATTTTACTATATTTCTTGTTCTCAATTGTGCTGGATTCTTCTCGGATAGAACCCTTTTTTGTGTGCTTCCATTTGACTCGGTATTGATTGTAGTTGTAGGACTCACCTAGCATGTTGGGGAAAGCCAGCAATGCTTGGGTGTTAAAATTCTATGGTAAAAAGTTTTGGTGTGTCACATCGGATATTTCATGGGATATCGGAAGGGTCTTCAAATACTAAAAAAATAAATTATAGAACTCATGAGAAAACCATGCGAGATGAAAATTTTAAGCCTAATTAATCTATTATTAGCATATGTTTACTATAGCACTACATTGTCAAATCTTAGGCTTAAATGATTTATCTCGTAAAATTATCGCAATTTGTGTAATTAATTATTTTAGTCGATGTTTAATACTCTATACATGTGTCCAAACATTCAATGTGATAGGTGAAAAGTTTGGGGAAGGGAGCGCAAGTTGGAATAACATTATCTTCTAAATTATATTTTGACCATTTATTTGCTTTATATTCATATTATTTATGTTTATAAACTTATAATCGTTGGATAGTATAATTTCTTACAAATC